>SZYD01002256.1:0-81367 GCA_009363875.1 Mikania micrantha | reverse complement strand
TGAAGCTAATTCCGACTTGGAATTAAAGTCATTATGGTCACAACAAGCAGTTCAAGTTAGAGGTAGACTAGATTCATTCTGCTTAGTTTGTATAATATATAATTACATATTTTCAACTATCATTAGTTACTTACCTTTATTACTATTCATTAATTGTGACACTCCGACCGGTGACAGAATATGCCGGTGCATCATTTGTGCATGATTGTTCATAAGCTCATGATTTCTAATTCAAAGTTTCATATTTAAAATACTAAGTTACAATGTCATTGCATTACAAGTTCAAAGTCATATACAAATATAAGAATTTAAAACTTAAGTCTTTGTAAAACTATCCAGGTCCATCTTCCTAGACTTTTACTTATAGTCTTCACTTTAACCCATCACACATGTAAAGTAACTGTCAACTAAATGAATAGTTGGTGAGTAGTCATATGATTACAATAGTTAAGTTTAAAGTATGCAAACTTAGATGACAATGAGTATGAACATTATATTGTGAATGAAACAAGCTTGTGTAAAAGGTGTATCGTCCCTTTTCAACACGGAAATGTCACGTGAAGAGAGCGCGACTCTCTTAGAAACTATGTACTAGAATACGTGCAAAGAAGCATATGAGTAAATAAGTATACAAATACAACATCAATCATATAATAACATAATCCAACTATTGTAACCCCTAGGGTTTTTGTTTCAATATCGAGAGTTATACCGGTTCGATCTATAATAAAACAAAACTTGTCATTCTTTGGAACGTTTGCAAAAACAAACTCATATGTATATATATGTATGTATGTATATTTACATGTGAACATATTCAACAAACAATTTTTAATAATTATTACATAAATGAAATGGTAATAATAATCATAAGTTAAGGCATTATAAGATTTATTTTATATAATACAGATTTGAAGTTAAAAAGATACAAGTCAAAATTTTAAAATTCAAGGAGTAATAAAACTAATATATATACATAAGTTTATAGTATGTAATCTACACAATAATATTATTAATAAAAAGTTCAATAAATGACAATTATAAGATTATAAACTAAAGTTATTGTAACCCCTAGGGTTTTCGTTTCAATATCGAGAATTATAATCAGGTTTGATTTATAATAAAACGAAACTTTTGTCATTCTTTGGAACGTTTGCAAAAACAAACTCACACACACACATATATGTAAACATATTCAACAAACAATTTTTAATAATTATTACATAAATGAAATGGTAATAATAATAAACATAAGTTAAGGCATTATAAGATTTATTTTATAAGATAAAGATTTGAAGTTAAAAAGATACAAGCAAAATTTTAAAATACAGGGAGTAATAAAACTAATATATATACGTAAGTTTATATAGTATGTTATCTACACAATAATATTATTAAAAAGTTCAATAAATGACAATTTAAGATTATAAACTAAAGTTATTGAGAACTAATAAAAAATTTATAAATTTTAATTAAATAATAGGTTGATTAAACTAGAGGGACTAAAAGGGTTATTTAAATAAACCTAAATGTGACAAGGAAAAGTTTTAAAACAAGATTTTAACTAAGGGGAAAGGAGAGGGACTAAATCTAGAATATTCCCAAACCCCCATCTCCTTTACCCGGTTGCCCAAATCACGACACACTACTCGATCAAGAATTCTCTTCGATTCCAGCTCACAATTCTGCTCTAACCGCACGATTTCAAGTAATTTAAGCAATTATTTGATTACACAAATCATTCTTAATCATCAATTTACGAAATCAGTCACCATTAACGAGTTGGAAAATTCCATAAATAAACAAGCAAAAAAGAAATTCCAATTCGAAGCAAAACAATATAAAAACCGAATCCATATGTCACATTTGGTTCCTTTGATTCGTGCGAACATGTTTGAAATTCAAACAAACATGTCTGAAATTCAAACAAACACTCAAGATCGGTCGAAACTTATCTAGCACTCGAGCAGTTTCAATCTATAAAAACAGGTAATGTTTTATACCAATAATGCTCGTTATCATCCAAGGATCAAAAGCCATATGCTTAATAGGGCTCATGATCAGTCAAACTTCTCAATTTGGATCGAATTGGTCTATGGTTCTTTGGCTAAAAGGGAACCATTGTGCTTTGTCTATAAGATTAAACGAGAAGTAATTTCACAGCGAACCCCACACCTTGGGAGTCCAACGGTTAAAGCGCTTGGAACCAACCAAAGGTGTGGGCTCGAAACCCACTCTCAGCATCCAAAACTGGTTTTTTTAATTTAGTTTATTTCTGCAATTTTTACAAAAAAATGTTAAAAAATTTTACAAATCATACAATATGATTATAAATGTTCTGTTAAATATTTTTATATTCCGAAAACTAAATCATATATTTTAATTAATTTAAATGATTAATAACTATACAATTAATTTAAAAATTATGTATAAACTTTATAAACATTTCTTTCAGCCATATAAATTTATTTATTTTATTAAACATTATTTTATTATAACAAAAAGAGTTATTTAAATGTTATTAAATAAAAATCAGGAACATTTATATTTCTAATATTATAAATTATTAATCAAGAAATATAATCATTTATTTAGACAAAACTTTTTACGATTCCCTTAAATTTCAAAATATCTAATAACTTAAAGTTGTATATACTTAATAAATCATACATGATTATTTAAAATAATTATGTATTTATATTAAATCACATTTATGAATAAATTTTTAAGATATGTATTATTTAAAAATAGTTATATATATATGTACGTATATAATATTCAATTAAAAATTTATTAGCATTCTTAATGTGTGCTTTGACTTTCAAATACTAAATAAACTAAGTTTTTAAACAAGAATCTATTTTTAATTATTCTATAGTATTTTTTTAATGAATTCTAAAATGAATAGTTTCAAACATATACTTAGTAAACTTTAGAAATTAACAACAAATGGTTTCAGATATTTAAGATTCAATACATTAATTAATTCGAACATGAATATTTAAATAAGTCAATATTCCAATTTGATACCATTAAAACTTAGACTTATTCGTTTAAGACTTCCATAGTATGCCATAGTGTATAGAATATTAGAATTTGAACTCTAAGAAATACTAAGAATATCATTGCCTTTAAATTGAGGGCCAATCACAACTTCCTTAACTCATAGGCAAGAACTTGGACAAGTTAAACAATCATGTGAGTTTCTCACACACTCTTTTAACATTTTTTTGGAACGTTACACATATTCTATTCAAACTTATTCAATTATATCATTTATTCAATCTATGATGCAAGCATTAGACATAGTTAGTTATATGTGTTAAATGTTATGCTTATATAATGTGTCGATTCTATGTGTGATTTTATGTGTGTTGCCAGTCAAGTAAGCTAGTAATTCGTAGCCTAAGATGTGTTAGATACCATCTTCGCATTGCTTTTGTCATTGTGTGATAAATGTGAAAAGTATACCTGGCAAAGTTGTTGAATTACAATTGTTAATTTATAGTATGGCCATACTTGAATTAATAGGTTGTAAGGATACTTGTTTGGACACAAGATATGGTTATTCATTTATTCATTCTATTTATTCAAATTTGTATTCATGATATGATTAAGATACATATCCTAGTTAGGCTATAGTTTGCATCCTTTTTATATATATTATTCAAACTATGTGTGTGAACTTACCAACTATGTAAATAGTTGACAATGTGTGTCATTCGTACCCTCCCCAGCCTTCATTCGGATAAGGTCTTGATGTGATGTCCATTCGCACCTTGCATGCGAATGTGATGCCATTCGTCTGCAACTCATCCCATTCGCATCATCTGCACAACCGTGCATCTACACCTCACCATTTTTGAGTTTGTAGATCATCCATGAAGTCTCTCATGTTCCTAACTCATTTTCGTGGTATTTCTATAGGCTGTATACGTGAAATGTCGGTTCAACCCTAAGGAATCGAGAAGAAGGATGAAAACCCTAAAAATTGCGACCTTAGACTCGTTGTTACCTCGTTTCAGATGGTTTGAAGCTCAGATATCTTGTACTTTCGTGTTCTACGTGTTGTGAGGATCGTTTTGATACAAAGAACACTCGATTTGGTGAAGAATCGAGGGTTTTAGGGCTTGAAAACTTATAGGACCAATCCGTTCAATGATCTCGAACGGTCCCACGTATCGTGGTGCTAACTTGCCTTTCTTTCCGAAACAAACTATGCCTTTCCATGGGGATACCTTTAACATGACAAGGTCTCCCACTTGAAATTCCAACAGCTTGCGCCATTTGTCGGCATAGCTCTATTGTCTGCTTCTGGTTGCTAGTAACCTTTGTTGGATTTGAGCGATCTTATCAGTAGTTTCCTAAATAAGCTATGGCCCAGTTATTCGATTATCTCCAACTTCAGTCCAACAGATCAGTGACCGACATTTTCGCCCATACAAAGCCTCGAACGGTGCGCATCCGATACTACTATTGTAACTGTTATTAACTTATTATAGGAGAATTCGATCAGTGGTAAATGAGAGTCCCAATTCCCATCGAAATCCAAAACACATGTTCGTAACATGTCCTCTAGGGTTTGTATAGTACGTTCGCTTTGCGCGTCCGTTTGTGGATGGTAAGCAGAACTAAAGTTCAAGTGCGTCCCTAGAGATTTCTGCAATGATTGCCAGAACCTCGATGTAAATCTGCTGTCTAGATCTGAAATGATAGACAATGGTACACCGTGACGTACCACTATCTCGTTGATGTACAATCTTGATAGTTTATACATTATTGAGTTATGTGTTTGAGTTTGACTTATAACCTTGACCTATTGTTTATGTTTTAAAACTATAGTATTTCCTAAGAATAAGACTTAGGTTTTTAGGTTAAAGCTTAGAATATCACTCTGTGTTAACTTAAAATGATTATCATCATTTTAATATGTTAACATAAGTAACATGTTACAAAACTTAGCTATCTTATATGTTAGAGACATATGTAGCAAGTGTTCAAATGAAATAAGTTTCAAAAATAGTTCACCTTTTTTTGGTAAGAAACCCTAATAATGTGCGCGCGGAAAGATAACTTTGTTTTTGTTCTTTGATATTGTTTAATGCATACTTTTGTTATTTACAACCTTGATTTATAGTTTACTTAGATTTTTAAAATCTTTTTTAACTAATATCGAAGGGTAACAAGGTAGTATCGATGGGATGTTAAATCGATTAACAACCAAGAACTTTAATAGTTTCCATCGACTCTCCCTCATTCCCATCGATCTTATGACTTCAAATCTAGCCCATTTTAGCTACTTCTTGTTTTAATTTACTTTGATCATGTTTAGAGATTAGTATTGATGGATTCCTAGAGCCGGTGTGATGCATCGAATTTAGTAGGATTGATAACAGCTGCACATGGCCTGTCGACACTACCAGTGTTGATGACCATGTTAGTATCGATGCCCTATCTTCGATTCTAATCAATATCGATGGAACCCAATCTCAGCTTCCTTGGCCTTGTTGACATTAACAAGATCGACAGAGACCTGATCAATATTGGCCTCCTTCGACCCTAATAATATTGATGCAGTTAGACCAGTACCATGCTTCATTGACACTAAGTTTTGTTGTTGTTCATCCATCGATTTTGTCATCTCCTTCCATCGATACTATCTTTAACCGACCCAATTCCATATGTTGATGTTATCCCTACTTGGGGAACTCGATTTCATGTATTTCTAACATGTTTTGATGGATCAAAATTAAGTCCCAAGTCCAAGTAGCTAGATTTTGTGAAACCCTGAAATTCCGAGACTTGAAGCTCACATTACCTTCAAATTAGTGGATTTCACACCCGATCTGCTGTACTTTCATGTAGTGGATGTTCCTAGCTTCGATTTGATACCAAATTTGCAAGAATTGGTGAAGAAATGAAGGAGTTATGAGGTTTTTTGTGGTGAAATTCTAGAGAGAGAGTAGCAATTCGGGAATTAGAGAGAGAAAGGGTTGGTGGAGAAATAAATGAAAGAATAAAATGTTTTTAGGTTTTATATACCTGTTCTTGTTTTGGGGTTCGTTCGGTTTGCTCGGTTTTCTTTTTTGTCACATTTTCGAAACGTAACGCGCATATTTACGAAAGTTAGTTAAAATAGTTTTCTCAAAACCTATTTTTAAGGATGTAATTCCTAATAAATGTTTCAAATTTTCTTTTTCTTATTTTACTGTTTCGAGAATGTTTATTTGATATGTTTCGTTAGATCGTTTCACATTCGCGCGCATTCGTTCGAATCGTCACCCGAACGAATACGACGATGGTTTTACTTTCTGATTTTGTTTTCTACTTTTCAGTTATCGTTCTGAAAGTTAAACCCACAGACATGTTTGTGTGAATCGTCACCCACGCAAACACACTGTCAGTTTATTATTCTGAAACAATACTGAGATACTGTATTGAATTGGACATCCTTACTGACGGAGTTAGCTAAACTAAGCTATTTTCACATTGTTATGAATAATGTCACATAGAATTATCTGTCATCTGATTTCTGTTATTGATGGAGATCAGATCGCAACCGACTTGTTTTTGTCATTTGTTTTCACACTGTTATTCACAAATGTTGTTGTATATTTATATTTCAATTTTCATCGTAATACATACAACTTATAATTGTTTTCATAGTCATGTTGTCAAACAACTGTTTAGCACGTAGTATTTACACATTGTATTCACACATAATAGTGAAAGTACACATACCGTACGGATTGCCGAACGATTTGGTACTAGTTGTCACACGTCGCGTCTCCCATGTTTGTGCCAACAGTAGGGGTGTGACACATAATTACTATCAACCTCACATCTCTCATTCCAATATGTTTAAGCTACAAGGATTTATGGTTTATTATGTCAATATATAATGTTGTCGTATCATATAATTAAACTATCTCTTAGGTTTTCCATCCAATTCTCTGTTTTTACAACATTACCATTATTTTTAAAATTGTAGGACTGAAATTATAAAACAAAATGTGATGTGAATGTCATAAAGGTTTTTAGGTTGAGTTTCTCATTCTCATTATTGTATATATAAAATGAATATATGAAATTAATAGTAAAAATTCTTCGGGCAGTGGGTCACTTTTGGAATGATAGGCAAGCCGGGTCACCAACAGCGTCCGTGTTTTGCATGCTTAAGTGGCCTTTCACTAATGGGTTTACCCGGGTGATTGTGCTTAAAATGCATTCATTGGTCGTTCAAATAAAATAGTAAAATTTTGAGTAATGCATCGTGCATCCAATGCGTAAGGAACTTTGTCAAAACAAAAGGAAACTAGAAAAAATTTGTAAACTTAGCAAACTTGAGGAATAAAGACAACTGTAATGCACGTCAAAAAAATTCGAATTCAAAACCAAATTATCATTTCAAACTTGATATTCAAAATTCGAATATTTAAAAATTCAGACTCAGATTAAGATGTTTTTTCAAAAATTTGGATAGTTCTGATATTTTAATCTCAAATATGTGTAAGTTTTTTTAGTGTTTACAAGCATAAATTCTCCAATTCTCTATCCCCTTGTCCAACCGTTTAGGTATAGAAAGAAGATTGAAAAATCCTAACTCTATGTTTGACAGTTCCTACACCACAGGCCATAGCTCTTGCCTCCCGATCAGCCGCTTCTACAATTCACAGACTGCCTTTCAAGCCTCCGACCAACTCGCAAGTTGGTGTCTTTTTGCATGTCGCCTACAAACCAATCGGTTTTCCTCATTCCTTAGTTGACGTCTCCTTGCAAGTTGGATTTATCCTCGGTTGGCTTCACTTTTGTAGGTAAATAGCCTCTCCTTGTTTACCACAACACACGTTGTTTATAGGGATGACAAAAAAAACCGTGCCCGACGGGGTTACCCGAAACTCGCTACATATGGGACGGGTATTCCCAAACCCGATGTGTATTGTGCCGGGTATGAGACGGGCTTGGGATTTGTTCATATACCCGTTTACCCGGCCCAATTGCCCGATTATATATACCCTTTTACCTGTCCCGTGTACCCGATTATAAATACCCATTTATATACATTTGAAATAGATAGAATTTTTTTTTTTTTTATTCTTTTGAACTTTAGAAAGTGTTCATAAAATTTGTTTCTTTTTTAACTTTGTTTTTTTTGATAACTATCATATTTTTTTGAACTATTTTGTTAATTAATATTTTTTTGGTTTATCTTGAACGATGATAATCAACTTATGACATTTTGAAATTTCATGCTATTTGATATATATATATATATATTAATAGTTTGTTCTTAACATATTTAACATATAGTTTTGGTTATAAAAAAATAAATTTATTATTAGTTACCCTATACCTGACGTGTTTAAGCTAGTTCTTCTCAACGTGTATATTTAGCTAAACACGCTGGGATACCCGAAACCCGTCGGGATACCCGATACCCAACGGGTAAATACCCGACAGATACCCGATGAGTTTTGGGACGTGTATGAGATATACTTCTATAAACGGGTATATGACTGAGATTACTCAAACCAGGCCCATTGTCATCCCTAGCTGTTTAGATGACTTAGCAACATAAAAATCTTATGGTTTAATCTCCTTTATGACTAAAGTAAACCAAATCAAATTGGTAATTCGGTTTTTGGTTCAGTTTCAACCCACGTCCGTATTACTAACTGGGTTTATGTATATTTTTATTATTTATAATTTGGTTGTTTATTTATTCGTTATAAAACGTTTAAATCGAATTGATATTTAAATATATTATTTTTTAATTATTTGGCACCCTAATACAAATAACAACATAACCCTAGTTTTTTTCAAACAGGCATCCACTCATCGACTGCACTCACTGCACTTGTCCAACCGAAGCCCCCTCTCCTCTCGTTCTATTAGGCCACTCACGTCTCAGTTCTTTGATTCGTTGTATCCGTCTGATTAGGGAAGAACTTATTGATCACTCAGGTATGAATTTTCATATAAAATCGGTTCTCTGATTGTTATTATAAGTTCGAATTGGTTGCTCATGTCTCAGTTCTTTGATTGTTATTGTAAGTTCGAATAGGTTGCTCATGATTAGGCTCTTGATGTGCGTTATGAAGATTGTTAATGTGAGTTATAGAGATGGTTAATACGGTTTAAATCAATTTAATTCGATTTGTTCTGTTATTAATAAATAAATCTGAACTGATTTGAATAAGGTTGAATTCGGTTTGGTTAAACTTATCCCGAACACTGTTTGGTTCGGTTTTCAGTCTGCCAATATCAGGGAAAGAATAGCTCCCGAAGGGCTTTTTTCTTTATCTAAGCGACTAATAGGCTTGGGTGGCTAGGGCACATGCTATCGAGGTTACACGGCATCAAAAAGAAAGTTGGTTGGAGGAGAGTCTTTCGTACAATAATTCTATCTGCCATTGTCTCAGAAGAGAAGGGCTTAAGTCGTGAGAATTTCCGGCCTTTTTTTGGCCGTATCTTGCTCCTCTCTTTCGCCTCATTAAAAAATTGCAAAAACGTTTAATCCGAACCGAACCGTTGAACACCCCGAGGATTCACATCAGAAATCCATTCTAATTACTAGTTGAAGTAATAGCTCATTTAATCTTTAAAATTACAATGTAAATGTTTTTATAGTATATTTTAGGGAGTGCTTACTTACTGAAAACCAGTTAGTAAGGCTCTTGGTACTCCAAAATCCAAATGACTCTTTGTATTGATAAAGTTTTGAGTAGGGTGGCTCAACCTTTATAAGGGCCTAGATTGGTCTTAAAACCAGGGCCTTTTCATGAAAAAAAATTATAACTAGCGTGAGTTGGTTAGTGGGTTGTGTATGAGATAGTTCGAACTGGTCAGGTAACAGATCTAAACTATGCACATTGTAGACAAACCCTACACACATAAAAAAATGAAGTGTTACTAATGCATATTGAAAGCAGGCTTAAAACCATTTACTTAAAAACAATGGCTGCAAGAATACACTCAAGAGCCTAAATTTAAAATGCATATAAGGTCTGAATTCTGAAACCAAGTTTCCAACTTACACTTTCCTACTGTGTATAGCAACATTCTCAAATCCTTGATGACCCATATACAAGTTTTTATAAGGCTGCTCCCATCCACGACTAAGAATTTGGTTGTTTGCCAAAATAATAAAAAAAAATATTTCATTAAATTGGCAAACAAGTGGATCCAACAACCTTTGGTTGGTTCTTTTTTTATTAATTTTTTTTGATTTCATATGGCATTTGACTTGTTTTGATTGGTTGTGTAAAGAGGGAAAAAAATAAGTTTGATTGGGTTGGGTTGGTTGTGAATGAGAGTGAAAGAATTAAGATTGGTTGGTTGTGTAAATGAAAGTGAGAAATTATTGTTTAATGAATATTTTAGGTTGGTTGGTTGTGAATGGGAGTAGTCTAACGACTTTAATTCGACCAAAAACAGACACCTTTTTTCCATTCTAGATCTAACTACAATAACTCAAAAGTTAAATTAAATCAAATAGCATTATAATTGATATATTGATTAATTTCCAAAAAACCCAATATTCATGTCACCTATCATCTTACCCAAACACATCATATGAAATGGGGACATGAAGCAAAACAAACTAAAAAATATAAACATACAGCTTTATCTGCAATTCCTTGTTACTATTACCCTATTTATCAAATCCAAAATTATACCAATGTTTACCGGTTCACAACAAACACTTAAAGGCAGAAAATGGTTTTTGGTTATGTAGGAACTTCGTTAAATATGCTAAACAAGTTAATCCAAGAATAATATAGCAATTACCTAATTTCAACGGTTTGAGGAAGAATTCTAACGTGGGTACAATACTACATAAAGCTAGCAAAAATTCCTAATGAAACTTCACAATCAAGGTTTAAAAAAACTGAAACGAGCCTTGAGGCGTTTTCTGATAGACTCGCGAGGTGGACCGAGGCGTAAGCCTCGAAACACTATTGAAAAATAATTAAAATTACAGATATATTTCATAAAAATCACAATTTAACATAAAACAACAAAACGATAAAAGTATCACAAGGTATAATATAATTGAAAAAGAAGAGCAAATCGAATTCTAGTACGCATTGTATAATGAAATTAAGTACCATCAGAAGCTAATTGAATTACAGTTTCTGTTGTATATTTTAGTGTAAAAGGGATGCAAAGGAATCTTAAAGAGTTTGGAGGTATGGATTACACGCTTGTTAAGATTTCTGAGTCCTTGACCAAGCAGAGGTCAAGGGGACTGCGCCCCCTTGCGGGGTCCTAAGGGCAGCACCCCAAGTTAATATCTTCGAGATTAACTTCCTTATGCTTAGTTTATTGCATACGCATGCTTTAGTTCAATTAGGTTTCTTATTTTCCCTAAACAGGTGAATTAAGGATCAAAAAAGTCAAACACGGGTCATAAATATTAGTCCAAAAAAATGCCATCTTTAACGAGGCTTAAGCCTCACCACCTCGGACCTACTCGATCCACCTGAGGCTTACGTTCCGTTTCCCCCCACGGAGGCAACGCCTCTTATGCTATTTTTGGATGCCTCGAGGGGTGCCTAGGAATGCCCTTTTAAACCATGAATGGTTGTGAGATGTTTGGTATGCATTTGGTGGAAAATTTTTGTTGTGACCTGTATTAGAAAAAGTCATTAAGCTAGTGAAATCTACTGACTATAGTATGTATTGTGAGTGGTGGCATCCTATAAAATTGTTATCCTTATGATTAGGTTGATCATATTTTAACTAAAGTGATTTTTGGATATTGCAGGAACCGGAACCTATTGATTGGGAATACTGCAGAGTACAGATAGGGCTTGGATCTCGCATAGTTGATTCTTAGAAAGAATATTACGACAGTATGCCTTTCTCTGCCATAATTTAACATGTAGACTTCTATTCATAGACAATGTTTAGGCAACAGTTTAGTTCATAATTAACAGAGTGGAGTTCTATGTTACATGCTAACTTGACCTGAATTCTACTGTTGTGTGAAAAAGTTCTTCACATAAAAGGTTTTTCTTGAAGGTTGTCTAAGCCACTTTGCAATTGTTCATATTCTAGATTTCTATCAGTTTAAAAGAAAAAAAAGTTTATCTAGGTAGCAATAGCTTGCTTAATTTGCCTGTGAACATGCAAGTGTAGAACATATGGCAGATTTTGTATTTAGATGACCTTGTCATTATTTTTGGGGGTGTTACTTGCACAAATGGAGAAGGAATTACCTATAGTAATAAAAAGTAATGTCGGTGGTTATGTCGGTGGTCCACCTTATTTCTTCCTCCTTGACCCTTTCTGTCTTTCCCCTTTTTTATTTCTTCCCCCTCTTTTGCCCTAATCTGTTCTCAGCATCACCAATCACCTGCGTTAGACGCTTTGCGGGTGCTCCTCGCTACCAGTCTTCTTCTTCTTCTACGGTTTCTCTCTTTTGTACTGCATCTCCAAGGTAAGGTTGTCCCTTTTTTAAATGATTTCTGTTGCAATTTTCATGTCTTTCTTCTTCTTGTCTATACATGGCTTCTTTCAAATCTCCCTCCATGCGGTTTTTTTTCATGCTTTCTGTTGCCTATAGTTGCTTTCCACGGTACGCTTATGTCGTCTGCTTCACTGTTAGGTGGGTTTTTGTTTTAATCTATCTTTATGTTGATTTTGACGCTCGTGAAAAACAAAATGCAAGTACTTTTAAGCTCTTCTGGAGCGATATACGTAATCTTCTTTTCTTTTATTCTTTCTTTTGGTAATTTGTCAGCAAAAAAGATTTTTAATAGCTCTAGTAACTGATCTATGGCTAAACAACCAAGTGTTTTCACTTAAATGGTCATTCATTTTCCAATATAGTCAAACAATGGTTGGTTTTTAGGACCGGGGGTCCCACTTGGAGCATTCTTTCTATCATCTTGTGATGGAATAAATTTTTGCCTTCATATAACCTTCTCTAGACCCTAAAATAGTTTTCAATGAGTGGGATTATACTTGGTAAGCTTGTTTGTTTCTTGATGTTTTATTTTTTAAAGATTATGCAACTGCAGCTAATGAATGGTGGGCCTTTTTTTTGGTGCAATTTTTTATTAATTCAATGGAACTCTCTATTTTTACGTGGAGCTGTATAATGCAAGTTAATTGATTATACTCATCAATACACATGCAGGATGAGACTGTTTTTTTTGTTTTTAATACATAGTTAGGCAAACAGATTCTGTATGCTTTTAGGAGCAGTAAATCACATTTGCCTTTAATGGATGTGATGGCTGACGATTATGCAAATATAAATGCATGATATATTCGTAGAATTTTTTGCTGGCAGTTGAGAATTTGTTGTATTTTTGACTTTAAGTTGATGTAAAACCTAATGTTTGCACTCATGATCCTTTTTCTTTCACAGGTGTTGAAATCCCAAAGTTTGTTGATAAGACTACAACAGAGTACAAACCCAAATTTGATGCACTGGTAAGAAATCCTTTATGGCACATTCTACTAATCCAACTTTTTTTTTTTTAACTATCTATACTTTGCCTTTATGATGTTGACTGTCTATTTATACACGAGAAAATAATTGCTGTGGCATGGATGAAACTATATACTATGTTGATAAAAGAAACAAACATCTACAATTCTACACCAAAATACTTTCAACATTTGTGGGACATACATAAACAAAATCAATAGTATAGAAAGTACATTTTTTGATTAAGGTGTGCAATGAAAATAAAGATATTTTGTTATAGATTCATCAATGTTTGGGTGGCATGACACCTTTTATTTTCATTTTCTATTGTTTATGGTCTTGAAATGGCAGTTGGTTGAACCAAAAGAGGCTGGGCAGAAATCTCTTAAGGAGTCTGAAAGACTAGAGAAAGAAATTGCTGAAGTCCAAGAGCTGAAGGTAATAAATATGTTATCACACTAGTTAATACAACTTCTGAAACATAGACATCTCGAAGGTTGTATGCATTTTTTAGTACACACAATCACAAACTACCGAACACAACTTAATTACTTTTGTGTTTATATAATTATATGCGAAGTCGCCCCGTTAGCGGTGCGCACATATAATGTATATATGTGTCGATAGCTCTTGAGGGGCAAAAGTAAAATTGCCCTAATTTTAACGTTATTTTACTTATTCAGTGAAAATGACGTTAAAATCGTTTCGGACGGTTGATCAAGCATCATGAGCCGAGGGTCTCACTGGAAGCAGCCTCTCTACCCCTACGGGGTGGGGGTAAGGCTGTCTACATCTCACCCTCCTCAGACCCTGCCTTAGCATGCTAATGGCGGGATATACTGAGCATGGTTTAAAAAGGCGCCGTGAGGCGCGCCTCGAGGCGTACGCCTCGGCTGAGGCGGCCAGAAAACGCCTTTGAGGCTTAGCCTCAGGTGGGTGATTTGGAACTTAAGCCTCGGTTGTGTCGAGGCGGACCGAGGCGTGTTGAGGCGTAGAGGCGGTGAGGCTTAAGCCTCACTAAAGATGGTATTTTTTGATTTTGGGCTTTTTTTTTACCTGTTTTGAGTTTTTTGACCTTTATTTCACCCGTTTAGGTAAAATAAGAAACCTAATTGAACTAAAGCATGCGTATACAATAAATCTAGCATTTCGTTTAGGTTTCGGGGCGTTGCCCGCCACCAGGGGCTCTGCCCCTTGGACCCCGCCAGGGGCGCTGCCCCTAGGACCCCGCAAGGGGGCGCGGCCCCCTTGACCCCCGCTTGGTCGGGAGCTTAGAAATCTTAACTAGCGTGTAATTTACACCTTCAAATTCTTTAGGATTCCTTTGCATCCATTTTACACTAAAAAAATACAACTGCTGATGGTACTTAATTTCATTATACAATGCATTTTCGAATTCGATTTGCTCTACCTATTCAATTGTATTATACCTTGTGATACTTTTATCATTTGTTTTATGTTAAATTGTGGCTTTTATGTAATATATATGTAATTTTAATTATTTTTCAAGGTTGTTTTGAGGCTTACGCCTCGGTCCGCCTCGAGGCTTACGCCTCATGAGGCTAACAGAAAACGCCTCGAGGCTCGTTTCCGCTTTTTTAAACCTTGATACTGAGTACGTTGATTGATTGATTGATAATTATATGCGAAGTTAGGGTTACCAGATTGCATCGACTGTTGAGAGTGTGCGGTGGTCAGACTGAGTTCGGTCTTCTAACTTCAGAGGATGGTGGTCACCGACTTGCCGATAGGACTTTGAATGAATCAGTGATGGTTGGAGAAGCTGGAAGTGATCGCTAATGGGGGAGTCTAGAGACAAACAGGAGATGAAAGGTAAGGTCTGAATGAAAGAGAATTGGAACGAGTAAGAGCGAGTGTAGGGTTTTTTTAGAGAACAAGAACTTAAATTTTTGCACCAGAGTTAGAAAGTGCAAAAACAAAAATACAAGCTAAAAACCCTGGATACATTAAATTTAAGAGTGTTTTTTAAAAAAAAAAGTTTTGTATTTCTTATATGGTATAAACATAGATAATCATTCACAGTTTCATATATAAATATATATATTAAAACCAATTATAGTTTGTGAGAAGAGTTCACTATTCATTTTACTATAAGATATGATGCATATGGTACAACGGATGAGGCAGACTCAAGATTTTCCAACTTTTCACGTCGACCGTTCCATAAATTAAATTCCTTATCTTCAGTGGTGGTGATCCAAGGGATTGGATTTTGAAAGCAGAGAACTACTTTCGGTTTTATAACACAATGGATGAAGAGAAGGTGGATGTAGCAGCCTTTCTTCTGGTGGGCGATGTATTGGTTTTCTACTCCTGAATTTCAACTGAGTAGGATATCACGTACTGGGAGGACTTGATTGCCGCCATGCAGAATCGTTTTGGTCCGTCTGAGCTCCAAAACCCAGATGAGTACCTCTGTAGTGTCAAGCAGATGGGCACAATCCATGAGTGTTGACAGGAGTTCACTCGGAGGTCGGCACGAGTTAATAACTGGCCGGATCACTGCTTGTTGGGGGTGTTTCTCAATGGTTTCAAAGAGGACTTAAAGGTGGATGTCCGAATCCACAAGCCACGAACGGTCTACAAGGTAGTTGGCCTTGCTCTAGAATATGAGGCTAAAGTTAATCATGTTAAGGGTGAGAAGAAGACTTTGACCTTGTCACAATTGAAACCCGAAGCCAAGCCATTCACACCTAATTCGTTTCCACGATGGTCGCTCATACTAAAACAGATTCAAAGACCAATCCTCGAAATTCTGATGTAGAAAAGCAAGCGTGGTTTTTAAAGGAAGAATACTTTAAATGTGGAGCCAAGTATGGTCTGGGCACTGTTGCCAAACTTAGACACTCAAACTGTTAGTAGCTGATGATGAGGCTGACGAGTCTGGTGATATGGAGAACAAGGACTCCGAGGAAGACAAAACGGAGATCAACTTGCACTTAATTTTAGGGTGACCTCACCCTACCACCATGAAGGTACACGGGATGTTAGACGTTACCGAGGTACCAATCTTAGTTGACAGAGGATCAACTCATAACTTTCTTTTAGATATTTATAGTTAATGAGTTGAAATTAGCTACCCAGTTAATTGAGTCATTTGGGGTAGAAATTGGTAATGGGGATGTAATATGCTGTGGGCGGATTTGCAGGGACCTGGTAAATTTGGTGACCTCAAGATCACCCAAGATTTTCACCCCTTTTCGTTATGAGGGGCTGATTTGGTGTTACGGGTGCAATGATTAGCTACTTTGAACCCCCTCCAGGTTAATTGGAGGGACTTGTTCACCGATCTTCACTATTGATGGCAAGAAATACAAATTTCAGGGTGTTTCTTCTGGGCTTCAAAAATCCTCTATGTTTCAACATTTGGCTGTTGAAGTGGATAGCATTCCTCTATACCCAGTGAATTGCAGTCATTACTCACCAAGTATGAGGAGGTTTTCTCTAAAACCCAAACAATTACCACAATTACCTCCTTAATCGCTCCCAAACCCACTCAGTCAACCTACTCCCAAATTCAACACCACCTAACATGAGGCCCTACTGCTACCCTCATTCTCAAAAGAATGAAATTGAAAAACAAGTTCAACAATTGCTGTCATGGGGGTTTATTTAAGCGAGTGCTAGTCCTTTCTCTAGCCCAGTATTATTAGTTAGAAAAAAGGATCAGTCATGGCGAATGTGTGTTTGTTGATTATAGGGCTCTTAACAAGATCACCGTGGCTGATAAATATCCTATACCCAATATCAACGAGCTATTAGACGAACTTTGTGAAGCCATGGTGTTTTCTAAGCTTGATTTACGATCGGGGTATCATCAAATTTAAGTAGCTACTTCGGATGTAGTTAAGACAACATGCCGGACTCATTCTGGACACTATGAATTTAAGGTGATGCCATTTGGGCTCACAAATGCCCCTTCCACTTTCTAGGCCATTATGAATGATTTATTTCGCCCATTCCTGAGACGTTTTGTGCGGGTGTTTTTTGATGATTTTTTGGCATATAGCAGGGACATGGAACAACATGCCCAACAATTAGAAACTACCCTTCAGTTGCTTCAAGAGCTTCAATTCTTTGCCATGTTGAACAAGTGTTGTTTGGGCAAACTAAGTTAATTTTTCTGGGCCATGTAGTGACGTCGGAAGGAGTTCAAGTAGAGTAAGAAAAGATTTCAGCAGTGAAATTGTGGCCGTTACAACCATGGTTAAACAAGTTTGAGGGTTCTTGGGCTTGATAGGGCATTACCAAAGGTTTGTGCAAAATTATGGTCTCATCGCCCGGCCTCTCGTTACCCTTACCAAGAAGGATGGATTTGTTTGGCTTGATTCCGCTTTATCAGCTTTTAGCGATCTCAAGGAAGCATTAAGGTGCTGAGGTTACTTGATTTCTCCAAGCTATTTGTTGTGGACTGCATGCTTCCTTGGATGAGTAGGTGCCATTTTGTCTCCATACAACCATCCTATTGCCTATTTCAGCAAAGGATTTTATCCTTCGAATAGGTTCAAATCAGCATACATTTGAGAACTATTGGCATTGGTCTTGGCAATACAAAATTGGAATCATTAGTTCATTACTTACAGGATCGACATCCGTACTAATCATTACACTTTGAAGTTCTTGATGGAACAACGCATCACCACAACTGAACGACTCCTTAAATTGATGCCATATGATTTTTCTCTCGGTCACAAAGTGGGGAAAGAAAATAGAGGTGCATACGCTTTATCACGAAGATCCATACGTGATGAATTATTGACTCACGCTATTCCCTGCTGTGTGGAATTATGTGACATTCGCGAAGGGCTTCGTAGTGATCCATATACTTCAATACTTCAAAAAGTAAAGTCTATTCCAGTCTCATTGCCTCATTTTTCTGTGGTTGATGATCTTATCTTTTATAAAAAACGATTGAATGTCCCAGATATTCCTAGTTTGAAGCAAAAGCTGTTGCTAGAAGCTCACAACTCACCAATCGACGGTCATGGTGGGTTCTTGAAGACGTTCAAATGACTGTCTTCTCAATATTACTGGCCAAAAATGCAGCAGGAGGTCAAATTTCATGTAGAGGAATGTGTTGTGTGTCAACAACAAAAATGTCAGGCTGTCTCTCCAGCTGGATTTATGGTTGTAAAAATCGCTAATCGGTAGTCGGGCGGCGAGGTGGGGACTAGGGATTAATCAGGATTCATCGGGATTAATCGGAATTAATTGGATTGGAAATTTATATATAATTTTACAAAATTATATATATATATACACACACACAAAATTTTATATACAATTTTCAAAATAAATATTAGTTTTTCAATACATCAAAGATTTTCACAAATTAAAAAGCTAAAAGTATATTTTCTTGCCAAAACACAATTAAAAAACCAATTAATAGGCCAAAACATGTTTAAAATGGGTTGGACAAAGGCTTTTAGTTTTTAGGTTAAAGAAAAACCACAATTTCTTTGGGCTGAACCGAAATTTTGGGCTTAAAACTGGGTTGACCGATTTTTTTGAACTTGACCGATTAATCCCGACTAGAGCCGACTACCGATTAGTGGACCGACTAGGCAAAATTTAATCAGCTTAGGACCGACCAGCGATTAATACCGATTAATCGGCCGATTAATCCTGATTTTTACAACACTGGCTGGATTACTTCAGCCACTGCTCATTCCAAACCAAGTTTGGGAGGATATTTCGATGGACTTTATCATTGGCTTGCCACCTTCTAACCGGATTGACACCATTATGGTTGTTGTGGATTGGTTGAGTATATACACTCACGTTCTATCTTTATCTCATCCATTTACAGCTAAGATGGTTGCTAGGTTGTTTTGTAAGGAAATTATAAGACTACATGGGTTCCCACTTCCCACGTTCTAGTGTATCTGATAGGGATGTAGTTTTTCTCAGTATTATCTAGCATGAACTCTTTAGATTGAGTCAGACTAAGTTAAAACTAAGTACCAGCCCATCTGCAGACGGATGGCTAAACTGAAGTGGTGAATAGGTGCCTTGAAGCTTACCTACGTTGTTTTGCTCATGAACAATCCAATAAATGGAGCTTCTATTTACCTTGGGCTGAATACTCCTATAGTACTAGTTTTCACTCCGCGACAGGTACTACTCCCTTTTCGGTGGTTTATGGGGACCTCCTCCGGTCCTTTTTCCTTGCGTGCTGGGTGAAACAAAGAATTCAGAGTTGGAGCAACAATTGGTTGACAAAGATGAAATGTTGAAAATCATTTGTGCTAATCTCCATAAGACTCAAGATTGCATGTGTAATCAACATAATGCTCATCGCAGGGATGTCACTTTTGATGTGGGAGATTATGTTTTCCTTCGGATTCAACCTTATAGCAAAATGTCGCTTTGAGAGACTGTCACCATGGTTTTTTGGTCCTTATCAAATCACACGACGAGTGGGACTGACTGCGTATGAGTTAGCGTTGCCTTCAGATGCTTGCATACATCTGGTATTCCATGTAGCTTTACTTAAATCAGCTCGTGGGGTTATTCCAGCTGACACTCTGCACCGTTGCCGATTAATGAAGATTTTGGAATGGATGTTCATCCCACTTCCGTTCTTTCACATCGTTGGTTGAATTAAGCTGGCAAACAGGTCCTGGAACTGTTGATCTCTTGGGTTCATTGTCCTCTCGAGGAAGCTACATGGGAGTCTTATGATATACTTGTTCCACAATTTCTGGATTTCGGCCTTGAGGACAAATCTGTTTACCAAGGGAGAAGTAATGATGCGAATCCGCAGCAGCTGAAGGTGTATAAAAGGAAGAATCGAAAAGTTGGAAAGGGAGCTGACTTGGATTTTTTATTCGGGAAGACTTACTAGGTCAACCATCTGTTGATTATGCGGGAACATGGGGAGCGCCGGAGCGGTATATAAGTAACCATGATGAGCAGTTGTTTGTTTTTAATGCTATTAGTAGTAATTGAATCTTTAGTTTTGCTTCTTTTTCTGAAAATTAATATTTGTCTTGATTACTTTTTGGAGATTTTGCCCATCTCGAATTGGGCCGATTAATTCAATCTATCATTTGGTGTTGTTTGTTGATTGTGTTGATTAGTTCTATCAATTTAGTTAAATTTATAATCCCAATTGAAAGCTTTGTTAAACTGCTTGATGTGGTTATGGCTCAAAAAGTATTTATGTCAGATTAGATCACAATAGGTGATTGCATACAAAGGCAGTGTTGTAAAAATCGGGATTAATTGGAAGTTGGCCATTAGCCGATTAAATTTAGGCTAGTCGGTCGAAAAATCACTAGGCGGTCAAAGTCGGTCAAAATCGGACCTAGTCGGGGCTAATCGGGCCTAGTCGTGGCTAGTCGGATTAATCGGTTCAAGGACAAAAAATCGGTCAACAGGGTAAAAAATCAGTCAACAGGCCAATAATTTTATGTTTAAGCCAAAAATTTTGGTTCAAGCCCAAAGAAATTGTGGTTTTTCTTCTTCCCTGTCTCAGTTGACTTCCAAGGATGCTTATGTTAATGTTTGAATTTTTAAGTACTTTGTTTATTATTTTTGAGTTTATTATAAAAATATTTGAATTTTGAAGTATTATATTTATATTGATGTGTATTTGTATGTATATATATAAAATTTTGAAAAATTCTCTATAAAAATTCCAATCCGATTAATCCTGATTAAGCCCTAGTCCTTACCTCTCCGACCGACTAGCGACTTCTCCAATACCATGTACAAAGGTATTGTGAACTTTGATCATATTTGTATTTGGGTAACACCTAGTTTTAACCTACACTTCCACAGAAAGCACTCAAACACGCATATACACATGAAAGGCTCATATTTTATTTAGGGCAATCTGACCTACCCCCCCACCCCCCCTTAGGGCGGCTGAAGTGATAATGTGGCAGTAACTTTGACCATTTTGACTATTTCTCAGATACCAAATGTTGGCTCGACGTCAAGTGCTCAATAGAGCCCTCCTTTTCCGCCACATCAGACAATCATCCACTTCTGCAGCTTTAGTTCTAGATAATGATGAACCTCCACTCACCTATCTTGAAGGTTTCCCGAAGCCCGACCTGAAGCATGCGGAGACGATCATTGCATTGCCACGTGGGCAGTCTGGGAAAAGTATATCTGCAAAAGAACGCAAGGCTGGACGGGTACCTAGCATCGTGTTTGAGCAAGAGGATGGCCAGCATGGAGGTAATAAACGACTCATATCTGTTCAGAATAATCAGATCAAGAAGCTTACAAATCACCTTGGTCGTTCTTATTTCTTGTCACGCCTTTTTGATCTTGAGGTTCGGCCCAATGTTGAAAGTGAGGATATCATTGAAAAAGTTCGCGTCTTGCCTCGATTGGTATGTGATATATTGTGATTTTAGTTCAAGTAGATTGAGTTTCACAAATTTAATTAGATGTGCCTGATGTGTGAATCAGGGAACGTGCCAAAATGTTGGATCATATGGTTTATTATGTTTTACTGTTTGGAATTGACCTGATGGGTTGACTTTTAAAAGTTTTACAGTCGGGAATGAGGACTGGGTTCGTGATTTGTTGAAGGTCATGAACTCAGTTCGCAAGGGGGTTGGTTTATTCCGGTACGATCCGGTTCGGTGTAACAGTGATTTCGGTTCGCTACACATATAATTTGAAATAAAGATTTTTCCAAAATAACAAAATTATAAATCTCTAAACATATATTCCAATTCAAAACCACGTTGCTTCAAAATAATCAAAACACGTATTCCAAAATAAATAAAACACAACAAATTGCAAATTGGTGATCAAAATTGGAAGATTTTGGGAGCTTTTTATTTATGTTCCAGACTTTAATAGCCCATGGATGAGAAATAGAAGTTGGGATTTGGACATCAGTACATTGAATATGCTATTAGAACAGGTTTATGAGTTACGATTACTGCAATAATATGAACTCTTGAATGAAAACAATTTAAGAAGTTGGATGCATTAACAAGAAATCTTGGGTAACTTTCAAGTTTCAACCATTTTACCTTATTCTCCTTTTAGCTATTATTTATTTTTTAACCCGTTTTGCTTTTAGGTATTCTTTTGTTTTTTTTTAAACGATGAAATCAAAGTAAAATCAGCCGGAGTCAACTTTATTATAAATAAACTGGTTGAAATTGCCACCTTTAATTATGTCATTGCTCATATTGACATATCCCATTTTATTACCCTCTGGTTTTTGTACAAAGCTACTGTTTTACCAAGAAATATAATTCTTAAAGAAGGAATATAACTTTTTTAGTGGGTATCAGTAATCTGGATTCTTGGATATGACGGATAAAGCTCATTCTAACAATGTAATGTAAGTTATTGGCTTGTTTTTTTTTTGGTGTCAGCTACATCTCCATGCAAGTACAGATGCCATCCTTAATGTTACATTCATGAGAGCACCATCCAATGCTTTGTTGAAAGTTGATGTTCCACTTGTGTTTATTGGAGATGATGTGTCACCTGGTCTGAGGAAAGGTAATGATTCATTATTATATTTTCTTAAACCTTGAAAGTTTACATTAATATAGTTGTCGTATAACAGGTTTGGGTAAGCAAGTCATTTGTAATACAAATTAGTCGTGAAATTTAAACCTATTTAGGATTATTTTTATTAATCTTATATATGGACCAGTTATATGGTAAACATTGTTTGGCAAAAACTCAAATATCTGATTATTCATTCAGTATCCCGTAATCACTTTGGAAACTCATATCCCTAATGGTTGATTGTTGACTAATTGCAGGGTCTTATTTAAACATCATCAAAAGAACGGTGAAGTTCATATGCCCTGCAGACATAATCCCGCCCTTTATCGAGGTAGATCTGAGTGAGTTAGATGTTGGGCAGAAGCTGGTAATGGGGGATCTCAAAGTTCATCCTGCTCTGAAACTTGTTCGGCCCAAAGACGACCCAATTTGCAAGATTGCAGGGGCAAGGGTTTCTGAATCCAAAAAGACCAAATAAGTTTACAACATTTTATCTACAATGATTTTGAAAGTTCAAATTGTTGGTTACATAGTGCAGGTGGTGCTTTCAGTTTCATTTTATTTAAATCAGGTTTTTTAAGACTATGTAAACATCTTCGATCCTTTTTTTTCAACTGTCCTTTTGTTTTTCTCCTGGTTTTGTATCAGAGAAAATTTCTTTTAAGGTTCGGTTTTGAGCCAAAATAAAAGAATGACTCGACTCCAGCAAAGTTGAAGACTGAAAAATGGCCTGTTAAATGCCATGGTCATGAACCAGCTGGAAAGTTTGTCTTTTGACAACTAATTAACTAAGAAAACTAAACTAGAACATGTCATTTTGGCCTTGTAACAGCTTATAATGGGTTTTGTTGGGGTTGAGTGAGAATAGATCAGAATAAAGTAATTTAATGCACCTGTTGAACTTGTTTTTGTTCATATTCTAGGTTTTTAATTAATTAGAACGTAAATATATGTTCATATATTTAATAACTTAGGTGATGTTTGATTTTTAAGAGGTAAAATGTCTGCAGTTTGCGGATCACATTTGAAGACATCTGTAAAAGTGGTGGATTAAATGTCTGCAGTTTGCAAGAAGAGTGTTTATTTTTAACGTCTGTTGACTGTTAAAATAAATTGGTGGTGGTGGTGGTGGCCGACGGTGGTGACAGTGGTGATGGGGGGTGGGGGTGATCGACGGTGGTGGCGGACGGTGGTGGCGGGGTGACTGACGGTGGTAGTGCGGGTGACCGCCGATGGTGGTGGCGGCCGGCTGTGGCGGTGGTTGCCGGTGGCGAGTAGTCTTTGTAGACCTTAGAATATCGTAGAAGTGGTTGTGCAACATTTGTACCAAAAAGAGCACACATAGACGTTTTTTTTTAATGAAACATCTTTGAAAAAACAAACCGTCTGCAGATGTTAATGTCTGCACGTGGTCTGCGCGACGCAGACAAAAGAGACTGCGCAAACATTTTAGGATAAAACAAACAACACCTTAGGTGACGTTTGTTTTTTCAGAGGCAAAACATCTGCAGTCTACGGATCACGTCTGCAGACCTCTTTTGCAGAAGAGGTGGACCAAACCCCTGCAAGAAGAGGGTTTGTTTTTTAATAACCTTTTTAAAACCTCTTCCCCACCGTCACTCCACCGTCAACCTCTTCCCCACCGTCACCGGAAAACACCACCAAAACAAAACAATCAAATCCTTACCTTTCTCTTGCCGGAAGTGAACCATCGCTGAATTCACCGTCGCTGGAGATGCTCGTCGGAGAGGAAGGTGAATGGTAAGTCGTGTCGAGGCAGTGAACACCGGCGCTGGTTGAAGAGGCGGTGGAGGGTTCGAGGCGATTGGACCTGCTATGGAGGAGGGGAGGGGAGGGGAGGGGAGGGGTGTCGCAGCTGTGGAGGAGGATGGGGGAAGGGGCACCGGCGGACATCGGAGGGGAGCAAATGGTTCGACGCGATTTAGGGTTCGAGGTGGAGAGGCTGCGGCCGTGGAGTGGCGTGGTAGAGGATCGGTGGTGGTGGAGTGGCGTAGAGGAGTGGCCGGTTGATGTGGAGTTCGAATGGTTTTTTAACCTAGAAGAGGTGGGAAGAGGATAGAAGACTTTGGTTCAGGTCTGCTTCAAGAAGAGGTAAGGAATACCTTTTTAATGAAATGTTTTCCAAAAAACAAATAGACTGCAAGCCTCAACCTCTTCCTGTGATGTGTGCGGTGCAAATAGAAGAGGTCAGGAAGACCTTTTTAAGAAAAACAAACTGCCTCTTAGTGTCTACTTTGCCATAACCGAGTCTACCAAAATTAGGGTTTTTGTGTTCAGATTCTAATTTCTGCATGTTAATTACTTGATGCCTCCATTTCATCAATTTCGCCCATAAGTTTTTCAATTACTTAACTTGATAATTTTCTTGATTGATTTACTGCTTGTTTATCTCACGAAGAACCATACTCTAATCCTATATATAACGGATTTCATCTCTCCATCTAATGTTGTGAACCATTTATTTATTTATTTATTTATTCTCCAAATCAGGTCAAGCGTCAATATGTAGGTGATGCAGAAAATGAAGACATGAACTCAAACTAATCTGTTTCGTTTGATTTGAACATCATCACTTATCTTGATTTCCTGTCTCACTCTTATTTCCTAAATTTTGGTAAATTTGCAATTTCATACACATAATCAATTCCATCCTATGTTTGCTGTTAATTTCGGTTTGCAAGAACTTATTCTAATTGAAAAAGGATGTTTCCATAGATTTTACAAAACTGTATTTCATTCATCTTCTTAAAAATTGTTTTTGTTGATTTGAGTAGAAAGATATCAAAAAAGATGAGAATGAAATGGTTTAAAACAAGTCAAGGATATTTATAGAGATGCTGATGATTATATCTTGTTACATTTGAGCCTCTTATATATAAACAAACAAACTTACCTGGTATATTCGCACTATTCGGTTACATTTGGGGAAAGAATCCAGATAAATCTTACTCATATCCCAGTTGGATAGAGAGATTATTACGAAGCAGTATTCAGCTCAAAATTATCGTTTTAATTTAATTATCTAACGTTTAAAACGTTATTTTCATTAGACAAGTAAAATAACATTAAAATTATTGCAGTCTTATTTTTGCCCCTTAAAAGACCACATATACATTATATGCATGCACCGTAAATTAGGCGTATTTGAGCCTCTTTTTATGAGGTTAATTCTCATATCATACTAGCAAAAATAAGTAAAAATGCTTGGATTTTGTTATTTTATCCTTTGCATCTTCTAATGATAATGTTGTGTTTCAAAATTTTCATTTGAGCTTGCATGTGACCTAACCTTTTTCGAATCCGATCAACCTTTTGTTTTAATTTAATCTGTATGTTTACTATAGATTCTACCACTTTACTATAAATTCTTTCAATTGATCATGTTTGAATTTATTTGACTTATTATGTGTTCGCTACAATATATTGACATTAAGTGTATTAATAAAAAGCAACGTCGTTGTTTAGAGAAGTGTCTACTTCTACCTCACCTCACTTTTCATTCTTGAACTGCCTCAAAAAAACCAAAATGACCACCGCAAAAGACCCAACCATTGCAAAAGTTCGGACACCCTCTATTTCTCTTGACCAAAACCACCCGTCTACACCATTCTTGACCTCCAGAAGTTGATTTGGAGCTGTGCTTGATCATTCAAGGAGTCTAGTAGTCTTGGAGATTGAAGAAAGCCTTCTTGGAGCTTGTTCTCACCACCACCAGCCGATTTACTCATCACCAGCCACTCCCCAAGGCAATCTAGACCCTATCTAGGCTCATCTTGGTGATTTGGAGGCTTTTGAAGGTAGTCTACATGATCCTTACACTTAAAAACACCAAATCACACACATGCAAGAATGGATGCTCACATGCAACACCAATAACCACAAATGCACGACTTTGTGAGCTTGTAACTATGTATTTGAAGCTTTGATTCACTTATTTGAGCTATTTAAATGACCTATTTGATGTATTAGTGTCATTTGAGAGTAATTGATGCATGTTACTATATATAGTAACTTTAATGGTGTGAAGTGTCATTAGATGATGTTATGGGCATAATAGGTATGTTTAAAAGTTGATTCATGACTAATGTTGTGATTTTTGATGCATTAGTTTAGTTAGAATTGATGAAATGGGTGATTTTGACCGATGTTACTATAAATAGTAACTTTTCAAGTACAAAATGTTTCTAGAGGATGATTTTGATATACTAAGCATGTATAAATGATGGTTTATGCATAAAGATGATGATATTGATGTATTGGAAGTGTTGGATTAGACAAAACAAATAAATTGCTCATACATTTCCATAAATGGAAACTTTTGTTAATAAACTAGGCCATGCGTGTAACATTTGGTGATGTTTTATTTATTTGATGATGTTGGTAGTCATATGTGTTGGATATGTGATGTCCGATCATCGATAATATCAACGTTACTATCGGGGTACGATCCAAAGAGTTACACTTTGGAAGATAGTAATGTGATTATGTCTAAAATTTGTTTTAGGCATATTCAATTTCACGAATTATATAAAGAGGTGTTATTATTATTATTTATGAAATAATAATAATATTGGAGGAATTAATTATTGTGATAATTAATTATAATTAAATTGATAAAGTTTAATCAGTTAAACTTTAGACATTTAATTAAATGTTACTAACTAATTGTTATAGAGTAGTAATTAAATGGTTTAATTACTAAAAGAATTTAATCAAATTAAAAGAGTTTAATTTAAATAAAATGTAAAATAAAAATGGTGGGAATTAATTTTGAATTAGTAAATTCAAAATTCTTAAAAAGGTGGATCTACATTTGACTTTAAAAGGAGATCTAACCTACCACTTTTGACACACATTTTTACAATTCTCTCACTCTCTCCTCTCCACCACACCTCACGGCCACCATCTCCTCTCCTATAGGGTTTCGGCCAAGCACCACCAAGCCACCACCACCATAGCCGAACCATTTCAGGTTGTTTTGGAGCACGCGATTGTCGTGGTGATACACGATAGAGATCGTGGTTCGTGATTCAAGTCGTCTAGCGAGACAACTATCGAATCCAATGTGTGTTTTTGGGAGTTCTTCATTGAGGTCAATTCTAAACACCCTTTGGTTGTATTCATTTATTCGTATGTAACTGGATTCCTGGTTTTGGAAATTTTGTTTATGAAATAAATGTGTAACCTAATCGCTTCCTCTATCATAAAATCTGATTTTATAATTAATATGATTAATTAAAGGTTTAAAATGGTTACTATAAATCCCATCAATATGAACACATTTGAAGGAGTTATTGATGGTTAAAATGATAGATGTAGTCAACTTCCCTTAAGAGAAAACTTTCACAATTTGGGGATTTTTATGAATTGGAATTATTGAGCATGCTTAATCATGATAGATGATTTAAGATGTTTTATTATAATGATATGAAATATTGTTACATGATTTTTGATGTTAAAACATGGTAAATGTAGCAACTTGCTTTTAATAGAAACTTTGAATTGGAATATTACCAAATAGTGGGCATTGAACATGATAAGTATTTAAAACATGCTACTAGATGCTTTGTAATGATAATCTAAAGGTGTTTGCTTGATCACTAGTGATAAAACATGATAAATATAGAAACTTTCTATATTTAGTAACTTTGATCGCTTAAAATGAAATTTTGTGCTTATTTGACAACATGTGACAACGTGATGTGTGATAACATGATCACTTAGGAAAAACAAGCATGTTAGAAATGATAACATATGATTTTTATGAGAACTTACTAAAAATAGAAACTTGCTTAAAATAGGAACTTACTAAAAATGGAAGCCTACTATAAATAGTAAGTTGTACATTAAACGTGACTTATGTGTTTACATGCAATACGTGATAAATGAAAAACATATAGCGAACACGAGCACGAACACGGACTTTTATATCTTACATGATACAGTAGTGAACAGACACACAAACAAGTTAGCTTTCGCACGCGAATAACTCAGGTGAGTTTACGACCCCTTTTCTTTAACTGTTTTCAAGCTTTTAAATAGGGGGAGAATACATGTTGTTATCCGAACTATTTGTACGAACATTATATGCGTATGCTGCTTTATTGGGAACAAACATAGAAGTGTTGTGTATCGTATGAAGGCCTCGCACAGTCATACCGTTAATATGTATACAACGAGGTGAGTTTAGATAGTATAATTGGGTGTGACGAACCCCATGCGATGCCAATACAGACCAGAGGTCAGGATGCCTGTAATCTCGACCCATCGCCATTGTTTTTATGATAGACATGGCGGAGGCACAACAAACAGTCTACTTCGGTAGTGACGCAATTGACACTTAAAGTCTCGGGCTCGGCAAAAATTAATAAACAGCATGACACATGGCAAACTTTATTTTGATTACTTACTGCTTATCAAAACCTGTGAACTCACCAACTTTATGTTGACACTTTTTCTTAACATATATTCTCAGGTATATGGATTGCACAGGGATAGGACTGAACATAAGGAATCAAGCACAGAGTCCTGCATGCATTAACTACATATTTGAGAAACAACTTTATGTAATCATGCTTTGTCAAAAAATGTAGCGTTTACAATTTACATTCGCTGATTAAACTTATGAATTTCACTGCTTAACATTAAAACTATTTGATTTTTTTTGTATTACAAATGACGTATTTTAGAATGCATATAGAGTCATTCTATATGACCATAGCTTCTGATCTTACCACGTCACACCCAACGGCTTGACACCGTCAGTGGAAATTTGGGGGTGTGACAAATACTCATCTGTCTGGCTGGACACTTTTATAACATCTACTCTTTAGAGCTTAGTGACAACAAATACTTACGTTTTGATATACGGTATCGTGGCGGAATACTCGTGGCAATGTGCTGGAAACCCACTATGGTGACCACTTGCAACTTCGATTTATATATATTTGTTTGCCGCCATTGGAATTCTTCGTATGTCTGGATCAAGTGGTAGGCCAGTTGCTTTTTGGTTTCTTGGTCTCACGATCGAATCTCGTGGCCTCTAATGTTTATTTCACTTGGTTCAATATATACATATATATATATATTATATAGGGATTGAATCCTATGAAAACTCAATCTTAGAGAGAAAACTCTTAAACCATATTTGAGCCATTGATTTGATATCTTGAAAATAAATATGTGGTACACATTAACCTACATTAAAAATGATTTGTTTATTCAAAACCCAATTTTTTATTCAGGTTTAATTTGGAACAAATATTTATTTTCAAGATTTCAAATCAATGGCTCACATAGGGTTTAAGAGTTTTCTCTTTAAGATTAGGTTTTCATAGGATTCAATCTCTCTCTCTATATACACTCACACACACACACACACACACATATATATATATATATATTTGTTTTCTTTAAAAACAATACACCAATCTTGGTGTTATTGAGCTGGTAAGGGCTTTGACTTGCATGTTTTGAGTGCATGTTCGAATTCCTTCCTCATTTTTTTTATTTTCTTCGTTTTTTCATATTTTTTTCTTTTTTTCCGAACTTTTTTATCATCTTTCTCTTTTCATTTTCTTGACACACTGCCGTCATAAAATTGCTCCCTCACAAGTCCTGACATCTAAACTTTAAATTTTCAACTTATGCTTTCTGGATTATCACTTTCACCTACTCAATTTTCTAAAAACTTTGTAAAATGTTACTTCAACTTCCACATGTTTCTAAAGTTTCTAATTTACACCTTTTGTTCCTTGGCAAAAAATAATAATTTCTTACGTGTTTAGTTTTATGTAAGAGTCCGTATGAATTCGTGTTGATATATGTTTCGATATAATTTTTTTTCTAGAAACGAGTCTGGTCAAATATAGTACGTTTTTGTACTTATTTTATATATGTTTCATGATGGTCAACGTTTCAACGCAAATTATTTTAAGAGATAGGTTGGGTCAAATATTACGTTTTCATTTGATAAAATAAATTCCAAGTACTTTACGTTATGATACCGCCTCAACACACGATAGACAATCATCATCTTTCTATTATTATCTTTTTAACTATTCTTTTATTACATTTGGCCCTTTTTTCTATTTTTTTTTTCATTTTTTCCTTCTTACTAATTGAATGCATGTCCTTGTAATTAACAAGTTTAATTTTGAAAAAGTAAAACAAGAATGGACCTACAATTAAGAGTCGTGCTCATAAACTTAGACCTACACAAACATGAGGCTTCCAAAAGTTGGTCCACATTGTTGAAATGTTACATAACTAGTGGCTTCTTTGCGCGTTGCGGCGGGAATTTCGTCACAATTTCAAATACAATAATGCATGCAAGATCCTATATATCAAAATGTAGCTATAAAAACACGATACAATGGTTGTCAATCTGTTGTAAAATCCTAAATTATATATGTCATAATTGTGCATGTGACATCATAACAAAAAATGCTTGTTTAATCATAAAATTTAGCATCAATAACACAAACATAAGATAAACCAATAAAATGGAAAAAAAATCATTATTACGATTATCAATTAGATAATATCACTCTTTCAAAGCAGGTCTATATCTCATTTTATTTTAGAGTAGGCGTAAGGTGTGCATTTATCTCTTCCCTAGACAAAAGTAGCAATTTATTGGGTATGCTTGTTTGCTTGTAAGTAATATTACTTTTCATATATAATAATTGTATAACAGTAAAAACCAACCAAAAACTCGTCTCATACAATGTCTCTCAACTAAAATTGAACAAAATAAAAAAAATTTGAGACATATCGCTTTGCTAAAATGGACTTTGATCACGACAATAGTGATAATATCATGAATTTAAAAACACATACCAAAAATCGCGTGCAACGATTGTCAGTCCGCTCACCATGTTTTTTTGACTAAAATATATGTACTATCAAAAGTATTTTTGAGTAAAAATTAAAGGTTGAGTTGTAGCGTCATGTCATGATGACAACATCACATATATTAAAACGCAGACCAAAAATCGATCCTAATAGCTGTCAATTCATCATAAAACAATAAGTCAGATCATTTGCAAAAGTTTGATTATAGTTAATTAATTATTATTAATTAATTAGTATTAAAATTAGATAATAATAATTATTAATTAATTAATTAATTAATACAAGTATTGCTAGGCATTCTTGTTAACTTTAGAGCCTCTAAGCGGAGGGGTTTGAACGCAAGTCACGTTTAGAAAGTTAACTTATGAAAATTTCTTTTGCCAATTCACCTAAATGGCATTGGTGTTTTTTCTCAAAACATTTGCAGTATATTTAAACAATAATGAAATAAAAAAATTAGTATTACTGCTCCCTTAACGATATGTGAATCTCTCATTTAATAAGGAAATCCGATGTCTGATAACATAACTCGTAAGTAACATAATCCAAAATGACCTAATACTGAAACATAAATGTTGTGAGGAAAAAAGTTCAAAACAATAAGGGATAACATTATGAAATATTAAATTAAAAGTTTTCTGGGTTGTACAAAACCCTAAAACCCGTGAGTTTGAGCTCAAACTTTTGTCGAAAATCCGTATTAGGTCATTTTGAGCTCAAACTTACGGGTTTTAGGGTTTTGTACAACCCAGAAAACTTTCCCTATACACTCAAGAACTCAGCTAGAAACTACCTTGGAAACACTTGGGGGCAACCTTGGATTGAGTTTACTAGGGTTGGAAATGTCGAAAGTAAGGCCTGTGAATAGTATCAATGGAATAATCTTTGAAGGCCATTAGTATCGACATAAGAACATTGTGGCTGATCATATGTCGACATTATAAGGTTCGATGGAGCTTATATTGGCTATGTATCCGTCGATATTGATAGTATCGACGACTCCAAGGGTGCTCAGACCAGTTTCCATCGATATTGTGATCTTCGACGTTTGCATGATCGATACTAAGCACCTATCGATACTATTAGTATCGATGGGCCTCATGTCAAGCCAAACTAACTCTCCATCGATTTTGTTAATCTCGAAGGCCTACTAACTGTTGTATATTATTAACACTACTTCAATTAACATTATCCAAGTAGAATGAGCCTAAGATACATCGATAATATCGGGATGAAGTAGTATTAAGAGACTGTTAAGGCAGCCATCGATCTTGGTAATATATATGGACCACCTTTGTCTCCACCACCTTTTGCTCGTCGATAATGATACTCTTGACACCTTCTTTTGTTCAACCAGCTTTCAATACTATATCTCCAACCTCATCCAAGTATTCTAAACCTAAAATGAATCATAACCGATCATAAACGAGTTGTTAATCAATCATGAAATCACAAGGAAATTGGGAAGGGTGGCTCTTCCCCTAACTGATCCATACTATATATCCAACATCATCCAAGGATTATAAACGTAAAATGAATCATAACTGATCATAAACGAGTTGTTAATCAATCATGAAATCACAAGGGGTCAGGAAAGGTGGTTCTACCCCTAACTGATCCTAGGTGTTTAAGAAATTGTTTTTCTACAAACTAAGCTTAGTTCAAATTAATCCTAACACCTGTTAATACAAATATCTAACACATGCACTTAATAATGGCATTATGAGCACATGATTTCAATAATGTATCTAAAACTTAGATTACACTATGCATGGCGGTTTCATGCATAGTGTAATGTGTTTTAATGTTTTCAAATGTTAATCTTAAACTAAAGTTTTAAACATGTAAACAAATTAAGTTAATGAACTTTATTAACTTTAATATAAGGAATTATTTACTAAGCTTAGGTTGGCTAATGAAAAACAAGTAACTTAATATACTTAATCAATTGGTTTGAACAACATAGGATACTTAAGAAAGGATAAACACATACTTATAAATTTATGAACCATATAAACTCAATCAGAGATTTGAATACTAGCAAGAGCACAAATCACAAGTGAGAGCATCGATAGTCAAACACCAGTTCACTGCACATTCAATCAAGGTGAGATCGTAGCCCTTATTTTCTACTTTGAAATCTTTTGGGGTGGAACATGTGAATAGCTATTTTGGAACTTAAATTCTTAAATAGTTTTCATTTCATAAATTTATGTTTGGCTTATGTTGGTATACTTCAACTCTTTTAAGATAAACTTTGGATATAAGGCACTTAGTCATGATTTGTCATGGCACACGACCTAATCCAATGCATGCTTTTGTGCATATTGGTTTTTAAAATCATAATAAACTTTGTAACATGGACATATTCTTGTAAACAAATTTATTCACATCTAGTATGTCTTTACTTAAGATTTCAAGGGCTGAAATCACTATTCTTAGATTTCAGACTTGAAGTTCACGCAATCGTTATCCTTAGGACTTCTAGGGTTGGAATCCCGATTCTTAGATTCTTATACTAGAAGTTCACGCAATCGTTAATCTTAGGACTCAAGGTTTGGAAGCTATTTAATTAGTCTTCTAAACTTGAGTTCACGCTATCGTTTATTGTTAGTACTGGTGTTCACAACAAAAAGCGGGTTTCTACACCAAGGTCAGGGTTAGCTTTAAACTTGTTTTCTAGCTAATGGTGGATTGGTGTAGATTTAGCAATATGGATTAGCTGTCAATTAATTTTAACAGCTTAGGTCATATTGGACACATGCTTAGTAATACAAAGTTGGTATTAATTAACTTTATTACCATGGGCCATATAGGTTTTAATGGTAAGTCTTAGCCTAACTCAAAATTTAGTTTGGGACTTGGATTTAAGATGACATTTGGATATACTTGATGATAGTTTGTGTTACAATAGCTGTTACTACTTTTATATTTCTTATAATTACATTCTATGTTGTACATGGTTCAAGTGTTCAATCAGGTTTCATTCAAGTTGTTACTTATGTATTTATACTATGTTAAATCTTTAAACTCATATAGTTTTAATTTCTTTAAACTTATATTGTTTTAAATCTTTAAACTTATGTATCTCACCAACTACTTGTAGTTGACATATTACTTTTTCACATGTTTTATGTGATCAGAGATAGGTATGGTACATGGACAACTAAGGCGACCTAGTTAAGATAGAACAAGATCAAAAAACAAGTTAGGATGGATTATAAACTCACTTAATCCTTGTTGTTTAATTATCTTTTATGTTCTTATTTTGTAAACAATATTTTTGAGATCAGTTAGTTGTTATTATTTTGGTAGATAGTTATGATATGTAATCAACTATTTAATCTTATGAAATCTAGTAAACATTGTGGTTGTTCTTCATTAATCTTGGTCATGATTCAATCGATCAGTTGTCATCGCGCCGTGGATTCCGCACACGGCGTTGGGTGTGACACGATAGCATGCTAATACCGTGGGTTGCGACCGGCAATGATTGTAAAATGTTGTTGCGTTTATATAATTTTTCTTTTTATCTATGTTTTGGTCCTTATAACCTAGTCATAAATCATCTCTCAACTCTATAAAATGCTAGAGTCTTTAAACTAAAATTATGCATGTGTAAGTATAAGTTCAAGTTGATATACATGTTGATGTAAACATTTTCCTCAAATGATTCAAGTCAAATGTTATTTGTTTTTCGTGCCTATTTAATCTACCTTTCGATGTACATTATGTTCGGAAGCGAGTTGGGTTAAATATAACAAGTTTTTATTACATTTTGATGTCATTGAAACGCACAATTGGTTAATTTATTAACTTTACTAATCTAGGCTTGGTTTGTTAACAAAGACAAGCATCCAAATTAAGATGCATGCAGGTATTTACATTTATCATTTGTTCTCGTATACTTACAGTCATTTACCTACCAGTTTCGTACTGGATGCTACAGTTATATTCAGTAAAGGATTTATGATGTGATTTGAAATTTCTATTTTTAAGAGTTTACACACACATACATATATAATTATATATTATAAATATAAATATGTACATAATTAAACAAATATATATACATATATAAGGAAAAAAAAATTATCATGCACATATGTATGTATGTAATTATGCAATTACACAAGTTAAAGGAATAAAAAAAATCATATTTTTAAATATTATTTATAAACTTATAAAATTTAGAATTTAATAATCAATGACTTAAACAAATAAATAAATTTTAGTTATAAAAAATTTAATGAAAACCTCAAGAAAAACACTTGTTTTTGATAAATAAAACATTTATGAAATTTTAACTTTAATCATAATTCAGTTTCATAAACTTCAAATAAATATTACAAATAATTATGTTTTAATTTTATAATTTTAATATAACATTAAAACAATGATTTATAAAAAAAATATAACTACTTCATAATAGTTTTATAAAGTTTAATGAAATTATATCAAGTTATAACAATTAAAAACATTGTTAAAAATAAAGTGGGGGGGGGGGGTATTTATTGCCAAAATCGAAACGGGTAATTCAAAGGAAAATAAGGAGAGACAGAAATTGACAATACCCCAAAGTCCTTCCTCCCCTCTGCCCGATTTCTTAGCCGGATACTCCATGGTTTTCAATCCAACCCATTCGTGACCCATTTCGACCATTCGATCGATTACAGCCGATGACAGCTAATCAAACCCAATTTAGGCAAGGATTTGAATGCATATATCATTCTAATCGACCATTATGATCGATTAACAACTCAATAAACGCATAAATCCATTCTGAAAATAAGAAATACGACCGTGAATTCAAATTCAAACCAAACGTATATAAAATCAAATCAAATGAACACACAGACTCCTTTGACACTCACAAAACTCTATGTAATCACAAAATACACAAACAAACAAGTTTGATCGAGAATCGAAGCTGAAAAGCTCCTGGTTCATGCGTCTCTTGTTGTGACAACTAGTATCTGACCGGCCGGCAAGTCCGTACGGTATGTGTACTTTCAATAGTTACTATGTGTACATACATGTTTGTGAACAGTATTTGTATTAACAGAATTCAAAATACAAGAAACAGTTGTACGTATTTTTGTGTAAACTTAAATGCAGAAAGTACAACACTCATTATAAACAATAGTTGTTAGTATTTAGGTGAAAACCTAAGTACAGTTAACACAACTAATCAAGAGAAACAATAGTATTCAAGTGAATAACAAGAACAAATCGGTTGCAATCTGATATCCATAGATGACAGGAATCTGATGGCCGACAAATCAGTGTGAAAACAATGTGATAACAGGGTGTTTAGTTGAGTCCGACAGTGAGGAAATACAATTTAAAACAATATTGCAGTGATGTTTCAGAATAACGAACTGACAGTGTGTTTGTGTGGGTGACGATTCACACAAAAATATCTGTGAGTTTAACGTTTTGAAATAATGACTGGAAAGTAGAAAACAAAAGTCAGCAAGCAAAACCATCGATGTGTTCGTTCGAAATGACGATTCCAACAAATACGCGCGATGGTGACGCGATTTGACGAAACGAAAACGAAACACGACGCGAACGAAAATAAAATAAATAAAATATTTAATGTTTTACAATTTTGAAACTCATCAAAATAATTGAAATAACTAATCTTTTATTTATTACAAATAAATTACGCGTAAAATTCCGGAAACGCAACGAAACCGCGAACGAGCAACTGAAATGAACCCGAATACCCCTGGGGTATATAAACACCAAATGAGGTGTTTTCCTCATTTCTTGGCAGCCAACATCTCTCTAAAACTCCTTTTCATGAACCTTTTCTCACACTAGGAGAATCACTCTTCAAATCCTCATAACTCACTCGTTTCTCAATGAAATCGGGCGTTCTTGGTGTCCAAGCGAAGCTCTCGACCTCCTCTACCTAGAAGTACAACAGATCTGGAGTTTTATCAGGCCAAAAACAAGGTATGAAGCTTGAAAGATTTACAAAAATAGGGTTTTGTGTGTGTTGTTCGACCATGAGCTTTAACCGGCTCCCAACCCCCCTCCTCGAACCACACACCCTCGAAAACACCACTTGGTACAGTCACGATATGGGAATAACACTGTAACATCTTAGAGTGGGATGATGATGATGAATAGGATGAACACGTTTGTGAGTCAACGGCCGAACCTGGTGCTGGGCTGCCTTCAGTCGAACGAACCTTCATCTTTGTCACGAACCTTCGTGGCATCATGCAGTGGCCGAACCTCCATCAGCACCACCGAACCTATGCGTGGCAACACAGAGCCGAACCATTGTTGTCACTTGGCCGAACCTACAGCATGTCACGAACCTTACAGGGTCAACCGAACCTTCATGTGAACACTACCATGGCCGAACCCAGCCAACCGCCGAACCTCTACTCACTGGGGCCGAACCTTATGCAGTAGTAGTCGAACCCTCCATTTGCCGAACCAATGCAGCAATACCAAACCCTATGATTATAGTCGGACGAACCTATTCGACTCCTTTAGCCGAACCATGGCTCCCACGAACCCAAAGGTTCGCTGCCCCCTTGATGACAAATCTATGTTCGTGCTGTTACCATTAATTCGACCACCTTCACTCCCTTGGGCTCAACTAGTTTATTGATTCAGATAGTATATAACTGGGCCACTGTTGAAACATTGCTCAAACGAATATGAGCCCATTAACTGGCCCAGTATAGCATTCGGTCCACTTACCTTGCTGCGGCCCAAGGTGGCTGTTTAGCCCAAAATCCCAATTAACCGGCCCAAGACTCACCAACTCGGTCCAATAGCATACACCTACGCCCTATACCCAATTTCACTAGGCCCATCAACAAATACTTGGCCCATGGTCTAGTTATTCGGCCCTCAACATTAACAATGTGAACATATTCTTGAAATTGGGTATAAGAACCATGCATGAAAATTTGATTAACACTTATGGTTTTAATACAAAGATGACAATAATGATTAAACTAGGCATACAAATGCACAAAGCTTCGGGTTTTCACAAGGTGACAAGTACAAAACAAGTTGGATATGAAAAATCATAACAAATGTTAAAACCCTAAGTTAAATTGAGTTAGTTGTTATTAAAGTTAATAACAAGTAAACGGGACCGAATAAAGAACAAGACTAAGACTTACAAGTGTTAGCCAATTTTAGGCTAACACATACACATGCACAAATCCATGCGAATTATACTTATAAGATTACATACAATGTGAAATCAATACAGGATCGTGAAAAACAAACTCAAGTTCAATCTAGAGCGCGTGCATTCTTATTTTAAGCTAAGTCAACCACTTCAAACATAAGGTGAGTTCATATGCCCCCTTTTCTCTAATCTTAACTGATTTTAAACTCCCGGGGCTGAGAAACATGCTTACTTTTATTTATTTAAGAGTTTTAATGTTTCACATATTACTTATACTATGATTTAGATAATATTGTTTAACTTATTATCGTTTATCATTGTATGCATGCTTGTATGATCATGATATGACAGGGATAATCAGATGAACATGATAATATAACTTCATAATTCATCAACGCATTAGAATAACATAGTTATTGTTAAAAATCGGTTCTTACCGTTTTTTATATATCTTTTGATTTATATAACCTTTTCTAAATTCTGATTTCACAGAAATTAATATTTTGATAATAAGTTTATTAAATTGTATTAAAAATTATTTAAAACTAAAAATTTATTTAAAACTTAAAGTTATTGTTATTTGATAAACATCAAATAAAAGATATATATAGAAATAAAAAATAATAATAAATAAATAGTTTAATGTAAAATTATTTCATTTATACTAGAAGTTGCTGAACTCTCTTCCGTATAATTAGAACTCCAATTGTACCACTATCAAAAGAACAAAGGACATGTACAAGACCACCCTGAGCGAGTTGATCTCCATTATCAACTCATATGATATGGATGATAAACAAAGAGCCTTGAATCATGCCAGCTCCATGGGCATCACTCCAGCTTCAGAGAACGCAACACTTGTCTCATCAATGAACTACGAAGCTTCAGGATCTCAGACTGTTCTATATGAGACTGCTTTTCTCTCATTCGGGCAAGCTCACTCAGTACCCAAAGTTAGTGCATAAAGTGAGGAGAACCTGATACTGTTCAAAGGCTTTATGAACAATTACAATGCCTTTATTGCTGGAGAGTTGGCCCCAGCCAATCTGACACAAGACAATCTAGAGCAGATTAATCCGGCTGATGTGGAGGAGATGGATATTGCATGGCAGTTGGCCATGGCAGTCTTCAGGGCAAAGAAGTTTATCAAGAAGTATGGGAATAACAGTTTTGGAAACAACCCAGGGAAGAAGCTTGGGTTTGACAAGTCAACGCTCAGATGTTACAACTGTGACCAGCCATGTCACTTTTCTTGAGAATGCAAGCAGCCAAAGAATGCAAAGGAAGATGATAAGAAGATAGATGATTCCTCTGGTGTTGGAACATCTAAAATATTGATGACTTAGGAGTCAAACGCTTATGACTAGAGCGACCGAGTGGAAGAATTGTAGATGACTCTGAGCCACACATTGATGGATGAGGTGGATGACAAGCATAATGAGGTAATTGAAAATCTTTGCTCTACCTCTTGCATTGACAAAGTTTTTAAGTATAGATCTCACAATGAGGCATTGATCAAGGAGGTCACCAAACTTAGATACTTTAACTCTGAATTTCTTAAAAATGAAGAAATTTTCAAAAAGAAATTTGATGCTGAAAGGCGTGATATTTCAAAGTTAAAGGAACTTTTAAGTGACAAGGAATCTAACTATCGGGATGCCAAGCGCCGGATAGAAGAGATTGCCTTAGATTTAGATCAACTTAAAACTTAGTTTTGCAAAACTAAAATTAGAGCTGCAAAATATGACTACTCAAGTAAATTGGTGGCTAAAATGATCAATGTTGAGATTAGGAGAAGAGAGCCAATAGGGCTTGGTTATAGTGAGGTTAAACCTCCTTTTAACCACAATTATTCCATCATGCCCAAAATCAATACTTCTGTTGATGATAAAAGTCAGACCGCGTGCATGAGTTCACTATTGGTTCTAACAAACCAGTCTGTCTCACAGTTGATCCTATTTTGTTTGATTTAAATAATTCTGAAGATTATGAGGTTTGTGCAAAAGGTTTAAGTGTTTCAGGTTAGAGTAAGGAGAAGGAAGAAAGAAGTGCTGGGAGGAGCACAAATTTTTCTGTTTCATCTAACAAGTCACAATTTTCAGTTCCAAAAGTTGATTTTGTTGGAAAATTTGAAACAATTAAAATTAAGCCAAATGAAATGATTAAGAATTTTAGGACTAAATTTGTAAAATATGATGTTGATAACAAACGTGTCTTAAAATAAAATGCTTCTCCTTTGACAGAAAAGGTAACCATGGCTTATTCCACAATCACAAGAGACACAGGTTCAAAGTTAAATCCTAACTGTGAATCTTATGTTCCAAGTGGGTTTTTGGAACAAGTCTCCACAAGCTCATCTCCTTGTCAAAGTGATTGTGATGTAAATCTATTTGACCCACAAGAGTTTAATCAAAAGGTCTGTTGCTATGCATGTGGGAGACCAGGCCACATTGCCAGACACTGTTTGCACAGACCCACTGAATTCTTTTATGAGAAACATTAGAAGGTCACACGTAAGGCAAAACCAGTCTATAAACCATTGAGGACTGATCAATTCTCCAAGCCTAAGGTGAAATTGTCACACCCCACCGTTGGCTGAAATGCGGGAATGCGACTGATCGTATATCGTAGCACATTATTATAAGAGAATATTAAATATAATGCTAATAAATGTACAATGACATACGATCGTCAAAACGAGTAAGTATGCATGTTACATAGTAAGGTTCTAATATTAACCAATCCAAAACTGTATAATCAACCAAACAACATACGCGGGTGGAAATACAAACCGGAAAAATAAATTGACATAGTAGTCTCAAAATGAGAAATTAAAAGAAAATAGTAATAACTTGAAACTTTAGTACCTTGTCTCCTCAACTAGAAAGTTGGTGAGTCCATAGGTTTTGACTAAAAAAATGTATATGTGTATGCACATATTGTATGCCAAGTAATACAAGTACAAAATGTAAGATAGAAATGTAATATGTTCTTACAATCAAACCTATGACTGACCGCCCAAGACAAAAGCATCAAGCCATTGTCAAATGTAACTAAATGTATCCAAATGTATCAAACGTTGGAGTATATTCATCTATTTGCCCACATTGGAGGCTGTGGTTGGCGCGACCAAATTATAGATTAGGGTTGTCAACCCTGAATAGATCTATCCAATACCTATCCACCGGCTTGTCTTGCGAGTTAAATGATTGTGAAATGAAATGGGACTTACGTTATTTCGTTGTTCATAAATGTATAATCAGGGAACCAAAGCACATAACATATCAAACACCAAGTAACAAGTATACATAGTCATATATTGTGAATAAAATGTAATGTAATCGTAGTGTGTTTTTCACCCCGGTGATGAAAAAAAACAAGTAATAGGGGCTATGAAACTCACATATGATAATAAGTAGTATATAAACACTTGGAGTTTTGATAAATGCGTCCTCACATGAGAAAATATACAAATACGATACACATGCATCACTAACGTTGTCTATTTGAATGATCGTGTAATTACTTTTAATTACATCCCTGAAGAACATTGTGTGGACAATGATGCTGAAGCGAGCGAGACTGCTCCTGATGATAACACTGTTTCCTCCAATGAAGATCAGCTCACCCACATCAGTAATCTGCTTGACAATTTGGTTATGGAGGAAGTACCCACTTCAAGCATCAACAAGAATCATCCTGTTGAGAATATCATTGGACCGCTTTCAGAAGGAGTTCTTACTAGGAGTGATCTATTCTGGCTCAGACTGCCTTATCTGAGGGAACTGTCACACAAAATCAATCATGTCCAATTAATTCTTGTTTGTATTCTTGCTTCATTTCACAGGTAGAACCCAACAACTTCAAGATGGCACTTAAGGAATCAAGCTAGGTTGAAGCGATGCAGGAAGAACTGATGTAGTTTCAGAAGTTCCAGGTGTGGAAACTGGTTTCTTTGCCCACAGGGAAACTGCCAATTGGAACCAAATGGGTCTTCAGAAAAAAGAGGGATAATTCTGGTGTTATCATTAGAAATAAAGCAAGGTTGGTAGTTCAGGGATTCTACCAACAAGATGGTATTGACTATGAGGAGGTCTTTGCACCGATTGCAAGACTTGAGTCAATTCGCATCTTCTTGGCCTATGCATCCTACATGAACTTCATAGTGTTTCATATGGATGTGAAGACAACTCTCTTGTATGGCAAGTTCAAGGAAGAGATTTACATGTGTCAACCTCCCGGGTTTGAGGATTCGTAGTATCCCGACCATGTCTACAAGCTAGAAAAAGCTCTATACGGTCTTCATCAAGCACCATGAGCATGGTATGCTACACTTACAGACCATCTTCTAGACAATGGATATACCCGTTGAGCCATAGATCAAACACTGTTCATTCGCAAGGAGAAGGATGACTTGATTCTATTCATGATCTATGTGGATGATATCATTTTTGGTTCCTCGAGCTCGGTGCGGTGTAAAGAGTTTGTAGCCGTGATGAAGAAAAAGTTTGAGGTGGGTGCTATGGGGGAGATGACCTTCTTCTTAGGTCTTCAGATAAAGCAAGATCCGAAGGGGATGCTGATTCATCAGGGAAAGTATGTGAGTGATATACTTACCAACTTCAACATGTTGGACTCCAAGCCCACCCCCACTCCTATGGCTGCTTGTCCTATCTTGACTTTGAATTCTGATGGTGAAGATGTTGATCAACATCTTTATAGATCGATGATTGGGTCACTGATGTACCTCACCGCCAGCAAACCCGACACATTTTCTCTGTATGTCAGTGTGTCAGATATCAGGCGAATCTGACGGCTTCTCATCTGATTTCTGTCAAGAGGTTCTTTCGCTACCTTGTTGGCAAACCTCGTCTCTGTTTGTGGTATCCTAGGAGCTCTGAGTTTAAATTATTTGCTTACATTGACAGTGATTTTGGTGGTTAGACATGAAGTCAACCACAAGTGGATGTCAGTATCTGGGAGATCGCCTTGTGTCATAGCAATGCAAGAAGCGAACCATTGTGTCTACCTACACTGCAAAAGCCGAATTTGTCGCTGCTTCAAGTTGTTGCTCTCAGTCATCTGGATGGAACAACAGCTTCTCGATTATGGTTTGAATTTTCTTTACTCTCCTATTTACTGTGATAATGAAGCAGCTCTTCAGATCATAAAGAATCCGGTACAACTCTCCAAAACTAAAGACATTGACATCCGGATTCACTTTATCCGGGTTTGTTTTGAAAGTAAGCTTATCCATCTTGAAAAGGTCCACACAGATGACAATCTTGCTGATCTTTTCACTAAACCGTTCGATACAGCTCGTTTCCACCACTTGCTCGCCTCACTCAAATTAATAAGTTTTGATTAAAATAGTTCTTGTAAATACGTTAAAATTTGTGTTTGTTTTATTTTATTTTTATATCACAAATTTAGGGGGAGAAAATTTACAAAAAAAAATATTTTCAGTTTTTAAGCCGATTTATAAGTCTAGTGATAGTAAAATTTAAGAAAAATACAAAAAGATTTTACTTGGGCAGTCAGGTAAAGTGGTTCAATGGGAAGTGACATGATTTCTGATACTCAGAAATTCACTATCTTTATTTAATTTCCTAGGAATAACAGCTTTAAATAAGTATAAATTACTAAGGAATAAAGCACGTTTTCCTATTAATAGATTAGATATGATCATTCGAAAATTTTAAAATGAATAAGTGAGAAGCCTTGGGAAAATCAAATAAACCGGACAAATGCAATAACTTTTTGATTTTTTGTAGAAAACTTTATGTCAAAATAACATTGTGTTTTGATAAACTTGAAATCGTTTTGAGGAAAATCGGGTATTTTCTATGTTTTGTGGAAACAAAGAATGGAAAATACTTAAGCATCTTCTGTTTTGTGTAAGCAAAGACCTAGATGTGTGACGTTAAGACCAATGTGTCTACAGATCAGTAAAATAAAGATGCCAATGTGAACAAAGATGATAGAACCCCTTCTTGTTCTTGATTCTAATCTAATGGATCTGTTCTTTCTTTTCTCACCTTAAAACTCTGTCAAAACATTTTAAGTTCGTTGAAACAAAATCAAGTTTTGAAATAAAAGATTTTGCAAAATTGATAGGTTGCATGTAGAACTAGATAACAATTCTGATTGCTCAAACTTCCCAAAAGGATTTTTAGAAAAACAATTAGAAAATTTTTGATCACAAATCTTATTTTTGAAATATGGATAAACGAGTGAAATCATCAGTGGGGTATAATTATTTTAAGGTTGGGTTTTATAAGAAATTATTATAAGGTGGTCAAATTTCTGATAAAGACTTGATCCCACAAAATTGACCCGACTTAACATTGAACTCGTCCAAAGTTCTTGTGTTTATTTTATTTTATTTTATTTTATTTGATTTTATTTTATTTAGAAATTTTAAATAATTAAAGTTCACGAAAACCATTATTCAAAAGGAAGTACACGAAGGTTGGAACACGAACCATCTTCATGTACTCCCTTTGCCTATATATACCCCGCAAACGCTCTCATTTCGACTACTTGATTTCGTGAACTCCCATACCAGTGTTCAGGAGATCTCCATTTTAGTGACTTTCTGACTTTTTCACTATGGCCATCTTATAGATCTACATTAGACTAACCTAGGTATAGATTTTGAGTCAATTTTGACCGTTGAAACGAAAGTTATAAGAAAATAGAGTTCGAGTACTTTGGTTCGTATACCAGGAGTATTTTGGTCAAATCAATGAGAAATACTCCGAATTGAAAACCCATTTTTGTATATGCTGGTCGTTTTTCAATTTCGAGCATGTTGAGTCCAAAATAAGAGTCAATGGAGCAAAATTGAACTTGTTATGAAGGAAAATCAGTTCACGAAAATTCTGGGTTTGTGAACCTCCAAATTTCGTGAACTTGGTTTCGTGAACCCTGGTTCGAGAACTCAATTTCGTGAACTTCGTGAACCTTAATAATTTCGTGAACTCATTTTCTTTCGTGAACTTGAAAACTTTCGTAAACTCCATTAACTTCGTGAACTCCTTTTGATTCTAGAACTTAATATCTTTCGTGAACTTGACTTTAACTTTTTGATTTTAATTCTTAACTAACTTAGTCTATTTATTTTTCAGATGGCTACTGGACTACGTTTCGTGCCATATCACAATATGACAACGTATCTCGGTGTTCCTCTCGAAAAGTACATGACATTCAAGTCTATGGTGGATGGACTTATTTTCTCACCGGTCGACTTTGCTGTAATGGAGTGTCCACTTGTCATCTCCAGCTTTATTCACGACTTCTGGAACTCTGTCACTGAAGACATTGAAGCTAACAGACACATCTGCTTGATTAGAAAGTTTCAAGGGTAACCGATGGTCATCACTGAGCAGATTGTACGAGAATGTTTACAGTTCGGAGACAAAGAGTCATATTCAGTAGAGCTTGACCACGAACTTGTTCAGAGCACTTTGCTGATAATGGGTTATGAGGGACTTTACCCTCTGACAGAGAAGAAGTTATTATATCCCTACTGGCGATATCTGGCACATGTGGTCACTCAGTGCCTATCGTGATGAAAGGGTGGATATGATGTACTCAATCAGACCCTCAGTTCCTGCACAGTGGCCACTACCCTGGGAGGGAAGCCGATGGTAATAGTTTGCTATTTAAGCATTTTAGTGATGCTAAACATAGGTCAAACATCATTTGTTAACATTAAGTTGATCTGCTTTACTTGCTAGGTCATTTAGACTATGTTCATTGTGCTTCGAGTTCACATAAGACTAGCCAAATTGATAACAACATGTAAGTATTTTTATAACATAAACAAAGCACTATAGTTATATACAACACCAGGTTCCATAGCTTTCAAATTGAACCAACAACAAAATTAGGGTTCGTCGGATGGGGGAGAACCAGAATGAACTGTCACACCCCGAGCTGGCGGGCTGGATCGTGTGTCCCGTCGGGCGGAAAGTTCCCGGGGTGCGATATCGGGAATGATAATTAAGCATTTGACCTACAACCCTTGGGTAACAACCTTAATCTCATTAATAACACATGTCCTATCCAATTCGGTATGCTTATATATAGGGCATACGAAAGGGTCGAGCATACAACCCACCCAGACGCCATCCCACCACATACTAAACCACTTATGACATTGTTGTTAATGATAATTAAGCATTTTACCCACACCATTTACACATTAGTTCTTCAGTTCTTAGTTCATGTAGATCCACAAATTTGAAGTTCCTATTGATTCCTTAAGTTCATCACCCAATCACGATCAACCATAACATTTGTAGAAACAATTCAATAAATGCTTAGTTAAATAAATAAATAAACATTTAATTAAATCTAAGACTTAATGATTGGGCCTTGGTCAACTCGAGTAGACTAGACTAGCAATCAGGGTTCTTAGTAGTAAAGGAGATCTGTAAATCTCATCAAACATGCGACCTATAATCAATCAGTCTAGCTAGGACATCTTTTGATATACATGCTTTTATAGTTCGTTAGACCGTCCATAGTTCGTATAGTTCTTTAGTTCTTTGGCACATGTTATCTTTGAGTATTTCCCAGATGTTCCTCAAAACGGTTAGGGAATACTGTAAATATCATCAAACATGCGTCTCATATTCGATCAGTCTAGCTAGGACCTCTTTTAAAACTAAGATTGACACATGCTATTTTTGATATTTCCCAGTCAGACCCTTAAAATAGTTCTTTGTACATAGTTCTTTTAAATAGATCGTTAGTTCTTTAACAACACAACATCAAAATAGTTCTTTGTTTCAGATCTTTAGTTCTTTGAAAATAGTTCTTTGACTTGAAATAGTTATTTACTCATAATGAATAAATAACTTACTTTGCAATCCTGTATATAGTATACCTAGACAGAATCTAGGTTAACAATTATACGTTTAAAAGTATGTTAATTAAAAACATTTAGGTAAATATAATCCAAGAAAATAATATACGCATGCTTCTCCGCCCCACGTTTGTAAAACAAAAATGTTTAGAAAAGGGGCAATGAACTCACCTGTGTTGTTGTGCAAATGATTTATCACAAAATGCGCACTCGTTACTTGTGGTTTATGTATCTTCAGTACCTGAGTTGTTTTAAGAGGATTCGAGTACGATAAGTATTTATAATCTTCGTATCTGGGGTTTTGGTCTCGGTGTGCAACTAAGTGTCCTATGTACTGATGTGTTTTCTAAGATTCCATCTAGCTAGTCTAACTCATTACCCATTAGTAAACCCTTATCCCACAGTAATCATTTAGAGTCTTTAAATAAAACATTTTCAAATTAATTCATCTTAAGTTAAACATTTATTTAGAAATCATTTAATTTAATTTAACAAAGCTTACAATTTAAATTTCTTTTATTAAAGACATAATTTGTTTAAGAGGAAAGTATAATTAACATGATGGGCTTAGGTTAATCCCATTGGATTAACCTTGGGCCCAATTACTAGCGTTATATTGCCAAATGATTCTTTGATCCATTCATTGTATAATCCATCCTAGATAGTTCATATAACTATCTAATGTAATTATATGTTCTTATGAGTTGTTTAAGTGTTAGTGTTAGTGTTAGTTGTGAGACCAACACTTTATCCTTAGACTATGATTTTGATTATCAACGAATTCCCATGTATGTTGAACCCAAATGATGTTCACCATTTGTGTTTAAATATAATAATGTTTAAGACTCTCGTTATCACTTGGAAAGTCTCATGGTTAAACCCTATTAGATCTTTCCCACCTTGAGTCCATACACCCACCCCATGCATGGATTCACGTGACCTATTCCATGCAACTCACAAGGTCTAATTTCATGCACACACATGCATTTCCTATGCATGCATCCACATGTTTTCCATGCATGCACACACACAAACAAGTCCCATGCATGAACTATGTACCCACCCCTGCACAAGATAACATACACAGGTTCATGTCCATAATCCACCCAACCCCTCGGTCGTATGAGTCTTGGCCTTGGCCGATCGAATGAACTGCTTGGCCGCATGAGGCCTCACCCGAATGATGGTGTGGCCGACTGAGACAAGCCTCGATCGAATGGGGTCCGGGCGAAGGGAGAGCCGGGCGAATGGACCCTTGAGCCGAAGCAACTTGGCCGATAGAACCTGGTCGATCGAATGGAGGACTTGGCCGAAAGACTCTCATCGCGTATGGCCTTGGGCCGAATGATGGTGATGACCCCATGAAGGTGGTGGCCGAATGAGGATTGCCGACAGAATGGGACTAGGCCGAAACAGGATGGCACATGGCTACTTCGGCGAAGGAGCATTGGGCGAATGAGGACTCATCCTTAGCTAGGGCCATTCGGCCGAATGTGGGCTGGGGCTCATTCGATGAGCTGGGCAACCCCATTCGGGTCTTCGAACCTTCATCCATCTCAGCCCTTCACAATCGGCTCTTAAGGCTAGGCTATGGTATTTCACATGTTTCTTCATCATCCTAGTGTGGTGTTGTGGGATTTCCCTAAGGCTTAGAAGGGTTTTAGCCGGGTTTTAGGGGGGCCGAACCTAGGGTTTTTGAAAACCCTAAAACCGAAAAAAGATCATGATTTTACCTCAAATATGTCGGTTAAATGCGTAGATATGTTGTACTTCTGAAATCTACGAGTAGTAAGGATCGTTTTAGCACCAAAATGGCTCGATTTCGTGAAGAAATGGAAGAGATATGTCTTGAGGTTCTAGAGAGAGAAAGTAGAGAGAGAGCTCAAGTTTGGGGTGAAATGGCTGGATGGTGGGGAAGACGATGGCATTAATTGCCATCATAAATGACCTTAAAATACCCGGTTACGTGCCGTTCGGTTTCTCGTAAAAACGTCGTTTCTCTTTCGTTTTTGATACGGAACATCACGATACTAAAAGTAAAGTTTAGAAATTTATTTTAGGTGGTAATTCATAGTAAATTAACTAAATATCTTCTGTTTATTTTAAGTTTCTGAAAATATTTAATTTGCTGTTTAAATCGAATCGTATAGTCGTCGCGTGTATTCGTTCGAATCGTCACTCTTACGAATACGACGATAACTACACTTTTCAATATGGTTTTCTAATTATTGTATATCATTCAGAACGTTGAACCTTCAGATATATTCGTACAGATCGGCACCTATACGAATAATCCGTCGATTCCACAATCACATAATGACATCTGTTGTTGTTTTGTTCTGTAAAGCCTCACATATGTTTATACATAATAGAATCCTAACTAACAATCATATGATGGTTCTGTATTGCCAGATAATGTCACAACCCAACCAGGGGGCTTGACTAACGATTGATTCAAAACACCAAGTAGCGGAAGACAAAATAAATAATTTACAATTCAACCAAAGGTTTAGTCTAGATATCTAATTTGTTTACAACAAATCTAAAGACATGATTTAACTAGCGGGAGACTTTCTAGAGTTATTAGGTCCATCCAGGCATCAGCACACTTTATTAATCTTTAAGCCAAGTTCTTCAGTTTTCCATGTGGTGTTCTTGTTCAAGCAACCATGTATCCGAGTCAAACATGTTTCTAATTACCTGAAAGACATGCTAAAATACGTCAACTATAAAGTTGGCGAGCTCACGAGTTTTAGTATATAGACACCATAATAAATGTATGTGATAATTCAAAAACAATACAACCAACCCTGTGCCATGACCAGGCGTCTGCCTCATACACTGTTAGCCCGTGACATGGCCATCCCAATCTACTTCCCATTCCGAGACCCGTTCCTGTCCTCGGTATAAATGTATCATGATGAATATATGCCACAACGGTTATCATTAACCTCAGTGGGGTTTCAACCCTATTTATGTAGGGCCACCCTTTCGGGCCACTGTGTGTGGGGGATACCCCAAGTAGTACTACCCATATACTCATTGGCTCACCCTGTGAGTTAATGGTTGTATATTATGCTTCATGTCTAGGGGAAGCAATTAAATTGAACAGTACGATCATTATCACATGTAAAGTTAAATAAACAGTTTAGAGCATGCTTTCAGTATCCCAAAACAGTAAATAGAAAAGGGATCACATGAACTCACCTGGTTGCTTTAACTGGTTCCATTTGTTCCTGTACAAATATGTCATTGTGCCATGATGCATGATTTGCTATTATCTCAGAGTTATCATCAAAGCAAGTTCCTATTTGTATTCAACTATACATGTATAAGTTGTAGATTTCATACATTATGGTTGTTTACTGTGGTTGAGCTCTTTGGGTTAATGTGTTTAAAGTTTACTAGTGTAAAGTTTCTTTATATTACCATACTTAACAAAGTCTTACCTTATATTTGCACATCTGAATGTATGTGCAAATGTTGGTATTATTTGATGTTTAGTATAGTTATTAGTATGCCACTTATGTGACTAGCATGTTTATGGCCTTTTAAGATAATTGAGTTTTATTGAGACTAATGGTCTTATATTTTAAAGTTGGGTCACCTTGTTTGAGAGTTTGAGAGACAATCGATATAAAATCGTTTAAGTGTATTACTAGTCACGGGGTCTTACTAATAATATAAATTTATGTAATGCATAAGGTATTACAAAGCAATAAGATAATTATTATAATGTATTCACTTAACATAATAGTATTAGAGATAATTAATAGGTATTTCATACATTACAAAATAGTTGCAATTAGCATTAGTATCTAAGATATTTACATGTTGTAGTCATTGAGTATACTAACTATTGTAATTATTATAATTATTGAATAAGAAAGTGTTTAAAGTATTCATAATTTATTTTCTATGTTTAAATGTAAGTAAACATTCTAAAATGAATCAATTATCAAACATAATAATAATAATCTTAATAATAATAAAACTAGTTTCACTAGCAAAATTAATAACACTACTATTGTCAAATTTTAATTATTAGTAAAAAAATATGAAATAGTATAATATCATATGTTAGAATGAATAATCATGTTTTTAGTAAATTTTATATTTGTAAACATTGAATTTACAAATATTTAATGTGTCGAGTATGATTACTCTTATAATGTTAACTAAATTATAGTAAAATCTTAAATAATCTTAATAGAGTAGAAAGTGATAATGTTAATGTTGATAAAATAATAGCAATACTTAAATCGTCATAATATGAATTCAAACAAATTCGTGATCAAATAGAACATTAGTATGATATGATTACTTTGTATAAAAATCATATTATTATCAAGTCAAACACCTTTGTTAGATTTCAAATTATTTAACACTAACATATATATAGTGTAGGTATGCACATTTATCTTATTAAATTCTATTAGTTTACCCTTTTGTTTACTTATAGATGTATAAAATCAGTTGTTAACATATTGAACAAATCATATCTATAAACATGTAATTCTTACATAAACTATTATTGTATATTATTCTATAGATGTGTATGTGTATTTAATGATTTAATACCTACATGATATAATATATGTATCATGCACATTCATTGTGTTCCCAATTCATAAATTTTATTCAATTTAAGTTTCTAGATTATATTATACACAATGTAACAAATCTCCTAAGTAACCATATTACATATCGGGACTTGTAATAACTATTCCAAACGCTTATTACTATTTATACATATTATGTAGGTATTGATATTAACACATTGAACAAGTTGCTATGATTTAAATTCCACTTTAAATATTAGCATTTTGGGTTTCATGGCTATTATTATTTACAAATGTCACTCCGAATGTATAATATAAAGCACACACGTTTTATGGTTTTATTAACATTTTTATTATTAACTAATTATGATGAACCATATTTTATCTAGTTAACCCAATGCTCAACCATTTTAATATATTTGTTTAAACATATAAACCATATATTAAAAGATAATGGCGCGTGTTTTTACCTTCCCACTCGCTCATCTCGCGCGTACAATCCAATTTAATTAACCGACCATATGTTTCATAACTCGAACATGTTTCTAAAATCGTTTTTAAACAACGAATAAAATTGATTGATCGGTTTTTGTTGTTGACCATGGCTGACCGAGTTTTAACTGGTCCAACTCGTGTTGACTTTTGTTGACCAAGGCTTTATTCGACTCCAAAACCCTAATCTCTTGCACCCCCATCTCCGACCACCACTGTTGACATGGTGGCTGCTCCACCGCCACCAGCCACCTTGCTGGGAAGCATCACAGCCGAGAGGACCACCCAAGATCTATCATGAGAACCACAAATCAATCAAAGATTCAACATGCATGCACCGATCGGAGTTAACCAGGTTGTTCTTACCTTCGGTTTTAGTTAGAGAGGAAGAACGGTCGAATCTCACCATCACCACCATCCCAAGTTGTTGCCGGAACCCTAAAACCGCCGCTAGCACCATCGCATGGTTGTCTTTGGTGGAGCTCTAGCCATTGCCGCCTCTGCATGTCACTCTTTTGACTCACTTTCCACCGTCTAACCCATGTTACCGGACCAAAACACCACCCAAAGCTCATCCTCGCTGGCGGTTAGGGTGAAAACCCTAACCGCCATGTATTTTCTCGTCCCATTTCTCACGTTTAGAGTCGGTTTCACCCAAAACTGAAGAAGCGAAGATTGTAGAACGTGAGGAGATGAGTTCGCAGATGTAGCCAGGTTGTCCGCCGCCGTTCGCCGCCGTGGCTCCGCCGTATGGCCGCCGTGGGGCTGCCGCAGCTCTTCCCTTTTTCCTGGTTTGGTGAATATCGGCAAACACACACACTTTTGTGTGTGTTGCGGTTGATGATATAAGAAAAGAATAGAGTTTTGGCCCATTTTATAGAAAGGGTACACTTCTAGGGTTTTAAACGCGTATCTGATCCGTCTCGCTCTCGTGTTTCGTTTTCGTTTAACTTTCTTGACCCGAAACTTCCTAAATTACGTAAAAATAATCCATAATAGTGTTAGAATGTTTATTTTCCCCGTTATATATAATTTGTTTAATTAATTATGTTGAAACACGTTAATGTCGCGGTTATGACGCATTTGATCGGTTTAGCTATTTCGCGCTCTGAATAAGGTTCTCATATTTTTAGCATCGATAATATTTTTAAATAGGTATTTATCAATGTTTTTATTTCAGCTTGCCAGTCAGAACGTTAATAAAGGTGTTCACACATTAAGTTAAGCTTTATAACTTTAAAGTGTAGATAAGTTATCTTTTAAACTTATTAGTAATAATATTATTCTTACTTTATGGTAGCCATCTACATTAATTTAACTGTCACAGTTCAGATGATAATGTGATCGATCATTCGTTTAACTTAGTTTGCTGATTATATAGGTGTACATTTCATATGTTTGTTTTAGGATTAATCCTCCGATTGATATAAATATATATATTACATTAAGCTTGTTTAATTCAGGTTCTTCCATTTGCTTCTCATGATTATAAGTATAATAATAGCAATTAATTTATCGAAGGAAATTTATTAAAGTATTATTCAGTTTATGTTTAAAACTTATAAGACTTGATTTATTAACTTGATTCTAATTAAAGATTAATTATTTGAGCTTTGATTTATGTATAAAATTCTTTATGGGGGCCTAAATGTCTTATTGGGCCTCATCATCTAATTACAATTTAATGTTTAAGTTTGTTGGGATTTTCTTACAGTTGTTACAGATAATCATCTGACTGATGAACCATGTTTCTGAGTTTTGTTTCTACAATGATTCTGAATTTGTTCTCTGATAACATGAAATGACAATGATACATGATATGAATCTGACATAAAATGAAATACATATAGTTTGTACCTAAATACTGTTCATGTTACTGTTGAGATCACTGTTCCGGTAACATTTTTGGCACTGATGTTACATGAACTATGTATTAGTTAACTTGTTCGGTATTCTTTCAAATTAAACGTATAGACTAACGGGTTTACGGCCAGGATGATAGAGCTTAGGAAGAGGGCATGTCACAAGATCTATGTCACACCCCAGGCCGACGGGAACGGATCGGGTTTTCCCGTCGGGCGGAAGGTTCCCGGGGCGCGATATCTTGAATGATAATCGGAATGATCAGATTGTTTACATGGCACATGATGTATAATGAGAAATGCTAATCATGACATTTAATACGTAGAATTACAGAGTTAAATTACACATCACGTGTTCATAATTTAACTAAGTAAATCTACTCAAAAGAATCGTGTAGTTTCTATCTTGTAACTGTACAAGATATGCAAAATAGATTCACAATGCCATCAAAATGTATACATCCCAAAAGCAAGCTAGGTCTTCTAAAGTCCTCTAGCTTATACGCTGATGCTTGTTAACTAGACCTGTCCGTCACCTGAGAAAAACATGCATTTAAACAAGTCAACACTAGGTTGGTGAGTTCATAAGTTTAGTAATTGAAAACCATTGAATTATGTCAATCACGTTCACAGCGTTTCACACAAGTTGTCTTGTTAATTGAATCACATGTTTCACCCAATGTCCTCTCCATGGTTGTATTCACAGATAATGTCTCATCCAGTCAAGCATGCTTATATATAGGGAATCACGAAAAGGTCAAGCCCAGACGCTATCCCACCACATGCTTAACTGCACTCGCCACTACCTGTAATACAACGATGGATACCCATTTCAATTCATCCCTGGTTCCACCTAGTCTCATCGTGTAGTCTCATATAGTCTCATATAGTCTCATCACATAGTCTCATATAATCTCATCACATAGTCTCATATAGTCTCATATAGTCTCATCACATAGTCTCATATAGTCTCATCACATAGTCTCATATAGTCTCATATAGTCTCATCACATAGTCTCATATAGTCTCATCATATAGTCTCATATAGTCTCATCACATAGTCTCATATAGTCTCATATAGTCTCATCACATTGTCTCATATAGTCTCATATAGTCTCATTAGGCTCATATAGTCTTATATAGTCTCATTAGTCTCATATAGTCTCATATAGTCGCATCACATAGGCTCATATAGTCACATCACATAGGCACATATAGAATCATATTGCATAAATTCATATAGATATCACCTCTTAATTACATAGTCACAAGTTCATGGTCTCACACAAATCGGATCTAATCTAACCCTAACACTGTCACCTTTTTGCTTATAGGTATTACCGGTATAGTGTCATAGGTTTCACTACAGTACAAGCATGGCGTTATAAGATCAAGTCTTATAATATAATGTTAGCCTGTAAGGGGAATGACATCTTGGAATTAGGTTTTCCTGATGTCACCCTTGATGTCACAAGTAGTAGTCTCATAAGTCATCTGCTCTCAGTGATAAATGTTTTCGTGTTTGACCATGTATGATAAGAACTAGTCTTATCACACATCGTCAGTATTAGTGGTGAATGATGTTGTTATCATGAAATTTCATTATCATGATTATCATTCTTTGTCATTCCATAGGGTCACCATGTTGCCCCTAAGCTGTTGTAAGAGATAACCTTACTTCACTTAATCGGCTCAGGTGGTAGTTGATAGTCATTCCATGTTATCTTGTAATATGTTTCGAGTTGTAAGCTAAGTGTTGTAAGCACTTGACTTATTACACTTAGTTAACTCTAGTGCTGAATGATGTTATAAAGATGTGTCATCTTCACATCATTCATGTGTTTTGTTCCTTGTCATCATGTTTATCTATGTTCATATCAATGTTTATTCTTGTAAGAATAACTATGTGTTGTGTGATATAATCTTACAACTAGTTTATTCTATTGTGTCGATGAGTTATGAAATTATATTATCATATTTATCTGAGTTATTTCCGTCATATCATGATCAAGCACGCATGCATACAATGATAAATAATAATAATTCAATTAATATTATCTAATCAAAGTGCAAGCAATATGATAAACATAAAACTTTTAAATAAATAAAAGTTAAGCATGTTTCTCAGCCCCGAGAGTTTAAAATCAGTTAAGATTAAAGAAAAGGGGCATATGAACTCACCTTGTTGTAATGGTTGACTTATCTTAAATAAGAATGCACGCGCTCTCTTGATTGTTCTTGTGGTTGATTTCACGATCCTGTATTGATTTCACATAGTTTGTTCTTATAAGTATAAGTTATAAAGGTTTTGCGTACGTGTTTAGGTGTTAGCCCGAACGTTGGCTAACACCAGTAGGTCTTGATCATCATTCGGCCCGGTTCTATGGTTGTGGGTCATACTCATACTTAATCAAGTAAGATTGAGTTTAGTATTTCTCGTTATGTGTTTTGGGTTCAATATTGTTTCGACTCTTGTTTGCCTCAAACCCCTCCTTGTTAATCCAAGACTTTGCCATAAAATATTATTTAATTGTATTTACAGGAGACTTAGTAACTAAATCTAAAAACAGGTTTAGGTTTATGATTTATGGCTCCACATGTTGTTCTTGTTACACTTGAAACTATTGTTACATAATTAATAAATAATTAAGCAACAACCCATTGTTATACGCGATGTTTAAGGTTTGTGATATTCATAAAATTCTATTCACCGTCTTTGTAATAAACTCCCATATTTATGCATATTATTTTATGAAATGGATTCAAAGTGTGGTTTCTAAGACTTAAGTTGTTAAGTTATATGGGCCGCTTTAATAACCATGAGCCGAATAAATAAACTTGGGCCGAACCAAGTGTGTGTGGGCTGAATTATTGGGCCCAATGCTTAGTCTTGTCTCAATTGGGCTTGTTCACTTGGACCTGATGTGTGTGTGTATGGGGCCAATTGGTTGATGGGCCGAATAATTAGGCTGAAAAGAAAGCTCCTAGGCCGAATTTATGTACTTGGGCCATGACAGCTAGATGGGCCTAGGCCCACTAGGCTTGATTAAGCCGTATGACTACCATGGACCAAATGAGGTGATCGACTAGCTTCTGGTGGCTGACTAGGGTTGTTGTCGAATGAACATGGCCGATCCATGGTGGTGGCCGAATGAACTTGGCCTGAATGGAGTATGGCCGCGAATGAGTGTGACCTGGCGAATGGTTGAGGTCCGGCGAACGAGAGTCGAATGAGTCATGGCACCGGCGAATGAAGCAAAAGCGCATGAGGTCCTTCGGGCGAAGGTGCATCCCCCACGAATGTCATGGTCGAATGAGGATTTACTGCCGACTGGTTAGGAACGAATGGGTGTGGCCGAAGGGTTGTTTCGGTCGGCAGCTGGTTCGGCAGGCTCACGGCCTTGCGGCCAAGCCATTCGACCAAGTGGCTCCATTCGGCGAGCTGATGGTGGCAGACCAGCTGTGGGTGTTCTAACCACGGCCCTAACCATCCCATCATGGTTCTTGTGGGTAAGGGTGTGAGGTCTAGTTTCCAAAAGTGGGGATAAGGATCCATGGGTTTTAAAACGGTTGAAGATGATGTTCAAACAAGAAGGGTACCGAAAACCCTAATATTCGGATTATTCCAGCTCTAATACCTCGAATTTCAGTGCGTTTTGTCTCAGATCCGTTGTACTTTCATGTAGAGGAGATCAATACCTTCGTGTAGGTCCAAAGATGGAGCGATTTGGCCAAGAAATGAGTGAGTTAGAAGGGTTTGAAGGTGAGAAAACCCTAACAATGGTGGTGGCCGGATTTTGAGAGTAGGAGAGAGGATGTGAGGGTGTTAAATGAAAGAGATGAAGTCTTTCATAGTATTTATACCCCGCGTATATTCGGGTTCGTTTTCGTTGCTCGGTTCGTAAATTCGTCGCGTTTCCGGAAATTAAAACGCGTATTTTAAAATCTTTTAAACAAAAGAATTTAATTAGTTATTTTGATGAGTTTCAAAATTGTAAAATGTTAAACGTTTTATTTTATTAATTTTATTTCGTTCGCGTCGCGTTTTCGTTTTCGTTTCATCAGATCGCGTCACTTACGTGCGTCTTCGTACAGAGCGCTAACTGTACGAACACGATCGTACGTTTCACTTTCTGATTTGGTTTTCTAATTATCAGTTATCGTTCACAACGTTAAACTCACAGATATGCTTGTGTGGATCGTCACCCACGCAAACACGCTGTCAGTTTATTATTCTGAAACGACACTGCACAAATCTGATTTGAATTGTGTTTCCTCACTGTCGGACTCAACTGAACATCCTGTTATCACTTGATTTTCGCATTGAATTGTCGGTCATCTGATTCCTGTCATCTATGGATATCAGATCGCAACCGATTCGTTATTGTTATTCGTTTGAACACTGTTGTTTCTCTTGAGTTGTTGTATTTAATGTATTTAAGTTTTCACTTAAACACATACAACTGTGATTTGTTTTCCGAGTTCTGTTGCCTCACCACTGTTTACGTACTGTATTTACACACAGTATGTGGTGAAAGTACACACACCGTACGGATTTGCCGGACGGTTCGGTACTAGTTGTCACAATCTAGCCTTGCCAAGGCTGGTTTTGTACTAAATCTTAGTTATTTTTTTATAACTTTTTATCTGTGATTTTTTATAACTTTTGTTTTCGCAGGAAACTTTTATAAATAAAATTTTATGGTTTAGTAAAGAAAATATAATTATTATGTTAGAAATAAAGCAATATATATGTTACAGATGTTTTTAGAATCTTAATATATTACAAAAACAAACAAATACATATACATATATATATATATATATTACCTAAATATTATTAGGGATACATAATTAAATTTTATTTGTGTCTTACAACTTAAGATATACATATATATATATATATAGGGTAAAGATCAAATAAAAAGTCCATTTTGCCTAAGAAGGCTAAAAAGGATTTTCAAAACCTCCAAAACCGACCCAAACGAACTCCGATTGAACTCATTTCGATTGCGTTGGAACCGTCTCATCGAACCCTACAATATTAGCTTTTAAATTTTACCTTTAACAACTAGTTTCAAAATTTAGATTTTAGGGTTTAATTTTTTGCTTTTATGTTTTATATTTAGGTTTAGGGTTTGTTTTTAAAGTTTTGGTTTTAGTATTAGGGTTTATTGTTTATTATTTAAGGTCAAGGTTTTAGGGTTCGACAAGACGATTCCAATGATGCAAAAATGAATCCAATCGGAGTTTTCTTGGGTCGGTTTTCGAGTTTTTCAAAATCCTTCTTAGCCTTCTTAGGCAAAATAAACTTTTTAGGGGAACCTTCCCATATATATATATATATATATATATATATATATTGATAGAGAGAGAGGAAGATTCATAAGAAAACTCTTAATTTTGGAGAAAACCAAGAAAACTCATACTTACCAATAAGTTTGTTAAAAAAAACTTCATAATTTTTTATTATAAGGTTAAAAATGTTATAATGAAAAATAAAATTTTCATAAAAATATGTAAATCACGAAGTTTCGTATATGTAACTCAAAAAGTTACGCATGTAACTCATAAAGTTACATATATGTAACTAGTTACTGTGTCATACAAGTTACATATGTTAGAATTTATTAAATGTATTTTAACCATCTCACAATTATGACCCTTATACTTAAGATATCTAATTTGATGGAAGTTAATATCTTAAGGGTCTATTATGTAAAATGGTGGTTTATTGATTTAATTGTCTTTTGCCCCTAATTTCATCATTCACGTTTATACTTTCCTCTATGAAGTTCTCTGCGTTTTCTTCAACATAAACACAAAGAACATAACACCATTAGAGAGGAATTTGATCCATCAAGAGTGGCAAAAAGACTCTTAATCAGAATCATCATGGCTTCATCTTCATTTGCACACAAGAATGATTCATCTTCATCAAGTAAGTATTTGTAACCCTAATATCATAGTGTTGAATTGATTTGGGACTTGTATGATGTTCATATGTGGATGAATGGTCTAAATTCAAAAGAGTTAACAGTGATCGTCCTGAGGTATGGAAAGAAGCTACAACATCCTCTCCCACTATGGTGTCTAAGCTCAAGGATGCAGATCCAAGCACCATGCTTGACCATTTGCTTAATGCACCTCTTGGAAGTCTAGGTGTTAGATCTGAGGAATCTCCATCTATTGTCAAGTTCATACCTTGGGTTGAAGTGAAAGAGATTCTTTTTGATCTTTGTAGTCAAGAAAGTACTTGACTCCAAGGATCAAGTAAAAAAGAAGAGAGATTGTTCACTGGCTTGCTGGAGCTCCTCTCCCCTTAGTAGAGGTGCTCAAACCGGTTTTTTTTCTCAAACCGGTTCGGTTTGGGACCCGAACCGGTTTGGTCAACGTGTGGTCAAAACCGGTTTGGTGGAAACCGGTTCGGTTTGGAAACCGGTTCGGTTTGGAAACCGGTTTGGGAGATTGAAGATGTCAAACCTATAAAACCAGTTTGGATCGGTTTGAAACCGGTTTGGACCAGTTTGGAACCAGTTTGGAGGGGTTGAAACCGGTTTGGGAGATGAGGATGTCAAACCTATTACGAACCGTCGGTTTGGACCGGTTTGAGATCCGAAACCGGTTTTTTTGTTCACCTCTACCCCTTAGGGCCTTCTCCTAAATCCCAACCTCTTCAGATTACAAATTCTAGAGCCAGAGTAAAGAGATGGTTCTATGACCCTGTCACCAAAACTATGATCATTGAAAGATTCAATGCTTTAAGGACTTTCTTCTTAGATTGGGATACTATCCTTAAGCTTCCCAAGAATGATCTAAAAGAATAGTAACATATTACCTTGGAAAATGCTGACATTGAATATGAAGTCCTGAAGTATGTGAGGACTCTCAAAAATCAAATTGGTTTGGCTCTAAGGAAAAAATATATGGTTTTGGCTTCATCAGTCCAGAGGGATATTGTTGAAAAATAAGGACTAATGAGCAAAACCACTGCAGCCAAACAACTGAATAAAACCGTGGATTGACCAACCACGGATACCTTTTTCTTTGCACTGTATCTCAACAACGAAGTGCAACAGCGGATCCAAAAACAACGGATCCAATAACCACTGATCTAGCAAACTGCGGATCATGTAGCTAATGACAACCACGGAAAAATACCAAGACAACAACGGATTCAATAAACCGCGGAATGGCTTCCGCAGTTCAACCACTGAAGACACAACAACTGATCACAACCACGGAGAACCATTGAAGACTTAGGTTTCCGTCGTTGTTGACTTTTGCATTCAGTTGTTGTAAAATTTTGTTTTTTTTCAGTGTCTGCACTTTGTCAGTTGCTTGTCTTATTCTTCTTTGTCTTGTAACATTGAATGTTGGGTATTTAAACCCCAACATTCCATGAAACATGCGAATTACATTCCCCAAAAATTCCTTGTGTTACTATTATGTCTTCTCTCCTTTTAGCAAAACTAAACAACTGAAAATAACTAAGTGTAAAACTTTAGAGGGAGCAAGTACCAAGGCTTTGACCGTGAGTCTAAAGTCCTTGTTCCTAGTTAAATAGTTCCTACGAGGATCAACAATTGGTATAAGAGCCTTATTCTTTAGTCTTGGTTTAACCATCAAGTCTAAAACTCAAAGCTCTTTTTGATATCTGGTTGTTTAGTTTTTCTCTCTAAAAACTGTGTTTGCTTTCTACTTCATTTGCTTTCAAGTTTTGCAGGTGCTTGGTTTTGAACTAAAGTTTGTTCAAAAACCATTCAAAAAACTACCTTGAGAATTCATCTTTCATTGATCTTCTCATATCGTTTGTAACCTAATGGAATAAAAATTCACTCTAGATCCCCACAACACCGGCTCTGCTACTAAGCCACCAATACTGGTAAGGCGCTAGTATAACATATGGCAGAGAAGGATGTTGCACTTTCTGTCCAACAATCACACCGGATGTTGTAAGTCTGTGATGTTCGGACCACACAAACCTATGGTCTTGGATACAAAGACTGGAGAGTCTATCCCTAAGGATCCTCGGAACTATACGGAAGAAGACTTCTAGATACTGGAGCTTGATGCTAAGGCACATGCTCAATAAGCTATGGCTCTCCCAAATGAAATTTATTCTGGACTTCTTCACCATGAGTCTGCTAAGGACTTGTGGGATGCTCTAAAATAGCAATTCGGGGGAACCGATGATGTTGTCGCCAATACGAGGGAGATATTGGCTCAACAATATGAGACTTTCACCCAACTAAATAATGAGTGACTTACTCAACAATTGAAAGGTTCACTTCTCTCTTAAGTGAACTAAAACTTGCTGGTCAAGTGTACCCAACCATCTCAGTCCTCAACCGCTTCCTAAGATCTCTCCCAGACAAATGGGGAAACATATTCTATTGTTATGAGATCTTCATCAGACTTTGGCAACCTCTCACTTACCCAACTTCATGGTAAGCTACTCTCTTTTGAGCGAGAGATTGGCCAGAAAAGAAAATTAAACAATCAACAGAGGAGTATGTTCAAGGGAACACTGCTCTTCTTAGTCATAACTCTGAGATTACTGATCAGGGTTAATGTGAACACATTAATATAACCACTGGCATCACTTTCTCTCCTTCTTGTGATGATCACTTTTTCATCCATGACCAACTGTGTTTTATCATGGATGATCTCCATCAAATTCCAGGTGATGACTTGGAATAGATGGATATCCTACATCAACTTGCCCTCTTAAGTATGAGAACTAACAAGTTCTATAAGAGGGCAGGAAGAAAATTTCCTGGTATCCATGGGAAAACAAAAATTGGTCAAAACAAAGAAAAAGTCCAATGCTATAGGTGCTATGGCACATGACACTTTGCCAGGGAATGCAGAAATGCTCCCAACACTAATTCCTCAACTTATGTGACATTTCCAAACACTCATTCTTCTGCAGTACCCTACTCTTCATCTTCTTCACACTTTCAAAAGCACAACAACACTTAGGAGACAACTCATATTGTACAAAACTCTCCTTCACCTAATGTACAAAACTCTCTGTCCAGTCTTCATAATCAAACCAACTAGCTCTTTTCACACAAGAATATGTAGACTGGAGTAGCATGCCTGAGGATGTAGGCTATGCTCTCATAACTAATGAGCCAACATAATTTGCTCTAATGGCTACTAATGAGAACTCCACCTCTTCTTATCAACTTGAAGCTAAGTCTCCTGATGCTCAGGTATCTTCCTCTACCATTGAAAAACTATGCACTGATGTTTGCATTGATGAATTTGCAAAAATAAAGAAATCCAATATGTTGTTACAACAACAAAACCAAGAGCTTGAGTAACTATTGGCCAATAAAAATCTACAAGTAGAAAGGTTAATAAAAAGTAAAGACAGTCAAATTTATGTCTTAAAAACTGAAATAGCTAACCTACAAGCATGATTTGATCTGCAACATGAGAAGTATTCTGCTTGTAGAGATGAATTGGCCCAAACTAAAGTCAGCTGTGAAAAGTGGGTTGAGTCTTGCAAAGGATTCAAGATGCTTCTAAGCAAGCAAGTTCACAACAAAGCTAAGTTTGGAATCGGGTACAACCACACCAATCCACCAGAGGACTATGCCCCAATTGATAATAATGTGGATGAAAATGTTCCTGAACCACTATCCCCCACCTTTCTTCCTAATGAAATCCTAGCAATAAAGAACACATTTCCAAGGGTGTATCAATCTGGACAATTTCCAAAGTTTGTATACCCCACTAATACAAGCCCGGAAAAACCAGAAGAAACACACATGGATAATGTTCATAACAATAACTATTCGGAACAAACTGAGGTTGCTCCTGCTATGAGCTCTACTCAAAGTGCAGAAGGTACAACAAAACATGAAACCTCTGTTGACCCTAAGGCCACTCCTGATAAAGGAAAAAAGGCCTATGGTTGATATCCAGTTTCCTCCTTCTCATCCTCACCCTCCATAACCAATAATCAAGGCTAATAAGCCATTCATCCCAAACTATTCTTCTCTATCTCCTACCTGCTTGAAATGTTTTAAATACAATCACTCCACTGAGAATTGCAGGACAAAAACCCCTCTGGAAAAAATAAGAGATAAGCTGAAGGCTGAAAAGTTGAAAGCTAAACAGGCTTCTTCATCTAAAAGGAATCCCCTAATAAAATGAAGAAGTCCAAGAAAGCAAGTAGACAATAAGCTAACAACATTATGAGACCAAACTCCCATCCATCATTCTACTCACCCCCTCCTTTGGCTGCATTTCCTAGGCCATCAATCCTTGGTACACCACCCTCTTACCCCATGGTGAACCTTATTTCCTACTCTCCTGCTGTTGTGAAACCACCTTCTGTGGACTCACAGATCAATATTTTAGATCAAAATCAGTAACAACCGATTCTGATGATGCAGAAGTTGATGAATAATGTGCAGCAAAACAAATAAATTCTCAAAATGTTTCTCTTCTCTTATGAAATAAACATTGACCATATCTAACCTATTGCATTTGATCCTCTATGTGCAGAGAGCTTCTTCAAACTAAAATCACTTATGGTATGTGGACAGTGGAGGCTCTAGGCACATGACAGATTGCAGGTCCATCCTAATTAACTTCATTCCAAAGAATGGAGGGTCTGTTTCCTTTGGAAACAATGCAAAAGGTTAGATAGTTGGGTCTGCGTCTGTCCTTAGTGGAAAAATGCACTTTAAGGATGTCAGCTTAGTTGAAAAACTCAAGTTTAATCTCTTGAGTGTTTCTCAATTAACAGACAAAAAGTATAGTACATTTTTCACCAAGGAAAGCTGAAAATTCTTTCTCCTGAAATAAATTCTAAAATAAAGGTCTTAATTGACCAACACACTCTACTGATTGCTAACAGAAGTGGGAATGTCTATGTGGTAGACATGATCACTAATTCTCAAACATCTATTCCTACATGTCTCATAGCCAAAACATCGTCTTCCGAAACTGGCCTATGGTACAGAAGATTCAACCACCTAAATCATCAAACCCTTCACAAGCTTTCTACCCTTTCTTTAGTAAGAGGATTACCTTTAAAAGAATTTCATTTTGAAGGAAAATGTGAATCTTGCTTAAAGGGAAATCAACATAAATCATATTACTTTAAAAGAATTTCATTTTGAAGGAAAATGTGAATCTTGCTTAAAGGGAAAGCAACATAAATCATCACACAAGTCTATTGAGGATTCTAAAACAACTAACTATCTTAATCTGCTTCATATGGATCTATTTGGTCCTGTGAAGGTAGCTAGTTTAGCCAGAGAAAGATATTGTTTATTTGTTGTACATGATTACTCAAGATTTTGTTGAACCTTATTTCTCTTCAGCAAAGATGAGACAGCTGATAAAATAAAAGCCCTTATAACTCAACTTGAAAGACAATTTGGTCTTCCTATCAAGGTAATTAGAAGTGATAATGACATTGAATTCAAGAATCATGTTCTTGATGAGTTTTGCACTTCCAAAGGAATCTTTAGACAATACAATGTTCCTAGAACTCCTACTTAAAATGGAGTTATGGAAAGAAAGAATAAGACACTTATTGAGGCTGCAAGAACCATGCTTGCAGACTTAGGATTACCTTTGTCCTTCTGGGCTGAGGCAGTAAACACTGCTTGTTATGTCTTGAACATAGTTCACATTGTGAAAAGACATAACAAAACTGCCAATGAGGTCCTAATAAAGCCTCTCATTTCCTTTTTCAGAGTTTTTGGGTGTCCATGTTTCGTTTTTAACACAAAGGACTCCTTGTCCAAGTTTGCTACAAAAGTTGACTCTAGTTACTTTATGGGATACTCTCAAACTTCCAAAGCTTATAGAGCTTTCAATCTCAGGACTAGAATTGTTGAGGAATCCATTGATGTCAAATTCAATGAATCTGCATCAACCTCCTCTTTCCCTTCTACTCCAAATGATTTGTTTGATCTTGAAAGTTTCATATACACTCCTCCTGCCTCTTCCATGTTTCCTTCTTCAGAGTCTTGTCAAACGTCTTAAGATTTATCATCTCTTGAGAAGTGCTCAGTGTCTCACTTGTTTTCTTCCATTCCTTTTTATCCAATAAATCTTCATGATCAAAACGAACATGTATCTACTTCCACATCTCCAATAATTGATAATGCACCTGTAGATACCTCTGAACAAGCTCAGGTTAACTCATCTGAAAACTCTCCTAGCCTTGCTAAAAATACATCTTCTTCTGATGCTGCTTCTACTAATAATTGTTTGCACATCATTCTCTTTAATAGAAATCACCCTCTAGAGCAGATTCTGGGTGATTTAAGTAAATGTGTTCAAACTAGGAGCCAAATCTCAAACTTCTGTCTTCATGATGCTTTCCTGTCCCAAATTGAGCCATCTAAGTATCAAGAGGCTCTTAAAGATAATAATTGGGTGGAAGTTATGCAGGATGAACTGTTAAATTTAAAAGACAAAATGTTTGGACTCTCTGCCCCTTACCCGAAGGAAAATACCCAATAGGAACCAGATGGGTATTTAGAAATAAAATTGGTGACAGCGACATTGTAAACAAGAATAAAGCCAGATTGGTAGTGCAAGGGCACTGCCAAGAGGAAGGCATTGATTATGATGAAACATTTGCCCTTATGGCCAGACTTGAAGCCATAAGACTCTTCCTTGCATTTGCTATATCTCACAACATAAAGGTATTTCAGATGAATATAAAAAGTGCATTCTTGTATGGAAATATTAAGGAGGAAGTCTATGTTTGTCAACCACCAGGGTTTAATGATGTTCATCATCCTGACTGTGTGTACAGACTAGACAAAGCTCTTTATGGTTTAAAACAAGCACCAAGAGCATGGTATGATACTCTCTCTCAATTTCTTCTTTCAAATAAATTTTCTATAAGAACCATTGATAAGACCTTATTCATCAAGATGGTAGACAAAAACTTTTGCTGGTCCAAATCTATGTTGTGACATCATTTTTGGATCAACAAAACCTTCCTTGTGTGAACAATTTTCAAAATTAATGTCTTCTGAGTTTGAAATGAGTGCTTTAAGTGAAATAAAAACATTTTTAGGACTCCAAGTCAAACAAACCCCTAATGGAACTTTCATTCATCAGTCCAAATATGTTAAAGATCTTTTGAATAAAGTTGAAATGAATGATTGCAAAATAATTTCTACCCCCATGGCAACTACACCTGGAATAATTCCAGATGAAAATGGTGAACTTGTAGATCAAACTCTCTACAGACACTGATACAACAGACTGGTACAAATACAAAGTCAACAATCACGGAAACAAGAGTCTTCAGGTCTTCCGATGTTGATGTAGATGTGCTGGAGTTCAGTGTTTATTCCTTCGGAAGTTTGTTCATCGGAACCTGATTAAATAATCAGTTAATTGGGAAGAGAAGATTGTCTTCCGAGTCATTTGACTTCTTCCGATGAAGAGGTTTTCTTCCGATGATATCAAGATCAGCTAATGTCTTCTGAGGGAAATCAGTTCAGCGACACTTCTTTTTGGCAAAGCTTCATCTCATAGCCTTCCGATACTAAAACAGTCCTTTAATCGGAAGAGTAGCATCCGCGGCTTGTCTATACGCGATTTTATTCAAGTGTCTAGCTTCAGTGGTTTTGCTCATCAGTCCTTATATTCCAAAAAGCACCATGCTTAACCATTTTCTCAATGCACCTCTTGGAAGTCTAGGTGTTGGATCTGAGGAATCTCCATCTATTGTCAAGTTCAGACCTAGGGTTGAAGTTGAAAAGGAGATTCTCTATGATCTTTTGAGGCACCATAAGCCTCATTGTATGGTCTAAGAATATGAGGATTATGATATCATAATCTTTATTTTGGTGATATCAATGGGTTTTCGGTGTGTTTTGTTCGTTTTCGGTGGACCTAGACGTTTTCGGTGAAGCCGGTAGATGGGAGAATAGGTGTTCGGTGATTGCAGTTGTGGGTTTTCGATCATAGCTCTGTTGGTCTTATATATATATATATATATACACGTGTGTCTTGTTTCATAATTAGGGTTACGCATTCATTAAGTATTTTCAAAAGAGTTTTCTTTTCATCCGTAACTCTCAGTTGTTCTTCATTGTTCTTGTATGAGACGAGTGCCTATTGATAAATATAATCTTGTATGCAAGTTTTTATGAATGTGTGTTTATATTTCTTGATAAACTAATCATTGATTTCCGCACTCTGATTAGTTTGATTTGATATCGAATTGTTAAGATTCAAGAGATTGGGATTTACAGTTGGTATCAGAGCCATTCGAATTATTTCGAGGCTCTTTCGATCTCAAATATCAAGAAAATTTTATTGTCGAAAGATTCAAGTGTTTCAATGATTGTTGTTGAAGAAAACACATTGGTGTTCTTGGAAGGTTCATCCAGATTATTTACAGAAAGAAGACAATTGAAAATTTTGATTTGATTCGATTTTCCGAAAATTGTGGGTTGAATTAATTCATTGGAGAAAATCAAGGAAAACCTACTGAAGATTTGGTCAACAGAAGAAGTTTTTTCGACAGTCCCATTGTCTATCTAAAAGGCTTTTTGACTGAAAGGGTTTCTCGGCCAACTCAGAATTTTTGGTGAAGTTATTGGTTCTTGGTTGAAAGTTGTGTTCTCCGTTGAAAAGAGTGTTCTCGTCTGAAACAAGAGTTTTCGGTGACTGTTTGGATTTCGGCTGATATTGGTGTTCTCGGTTCATCTTACTTGACTATTTTTCGAGTCAATTTCCCATCATTTATGATGGAGGCTAAGAATCAAAATCAAAATTCCATGACTTTACAATTAGATTCACAGATGGGCACAGCTACAAGAATTCTAAGGCTGTTACACGCCGATGGATTTACTTAGTGGAAGTGGCGTTTCGAAAATCATGCTAAATTTTCAGATGCTAAGATATGGAGATCCATTCAAAGAGGAAAACGGGTGCCTATGTATGTTCCAGATGGATGCACTACTAGAGTTCCCAAGCCGATTGAAGAATACACTGATGATGACTTCGAGATGGTGGAACAAGATGATAAAGCATTAGCATCACTCAAGGTTTTAAGGAATGTACTTCAGCAAAAGAATTGTGGGAAGAATTGGTTCAAATGTATGAAGGAAACAACGATATGAAAGAAAGTCGAAGGGATATGTTAAATCAGAGGTTTAACATATTCATGGGGAAAGCTTGGAAACTCAACTTCAAAGGTTTGTTTGTCTGATTACTGAAATGTGTGGGGCAGAAATTTTTCTGTCAAATGGTGCCTCGAAGCTGGGACATGAATGTGGCTCTAATTAAGAAAACAAAGGACTTATACAGAACCAGTTTAACTGAACTGATATCTATTATTAAGTCCTATGATATGGATGATAAACAATGAACCCTGAATCACAACAGCAGTCTGAGTGCAACTGGAGTTGGAAGCTCAAATAGTGCTTTTCTGTCTCAAAGCACAACTGGAGCAGCTTTTGTCAAATCACATGCTCCAGCTAGAGAATTAAATGTGGCATCACCGGGAGGTAGTGACAGTAAAGTAGTGAATGCTCCAGTTTGGAAGAAAATTTAGCCCTATTTACTGCTTTCATGAAAAGTTACAATGCATTCATGGTTGGAGATTTGAATCAGACAAGCATGGTGTCTGCTGAAATGGACCAGATTCATCCAGAAGATGTTGAGGAAATGGATGTCACTTGGCAGATGGCTGTGGCTGTATTTCGAGACAAGAACTTCATCAGAATATTGGAAAGAATAAGTGGGCAGGTAAAAATAAAAGAATTGGATTCAACAAAGATGAACTCATATGCTTTAACTGCCATGAGAAGGGACCTTTCGCCAGAGATTGCAAGAAACCCAAGATGGCGAAAACGGGTGACTCAACAGTAGCATCATCATCTGCGTCAGAAAATGGCAAAGCACTGATAGCTCAAGAATCAGGAGGATACAGTAGGAGCGATCAACTTCAAGCTCTGAATTTGGAAGAACCTCATGCATTTATGGCAGATATTGCAAGTTCAGCTACTTCTGAGGTAAATCTAAATTTGTGCTCTCAGTTTTGTATTGATAAAGTTGAGGAATATCGCATTCAAAATTCGGAATTAATCGAAGATATGCATGATCTTAAAAGATCTAAAAGTGCTTTAACAAAAAATGAAAAAAATTTTAGAGAAAAAATCGAAGCTCAAAAGAAAGATATCTCTCGATTAAAGTCAGAATTAAGCGAAAAGGGATGTCATCTCAGAGATGCAAAATTGAAAATTCAAAAACTTTCTGCTAAAATTGAAATGTTATCAGAAAGCTTAAATGATTCAGATCGTTCTCTTAAAAAATTTGATGTAACCAGTAACAAAATGCACCTCTTGTTGGATAATCAACTGTCAAATAAAAAATAAAGGGGTTTGGGTTATAACGAGATGCCTCCACCATACAATGGTAATTATACCAGTATGCCTTTGTCAGAGGAGGAAAAGGAAAGAGAGAAACACATGTCATATGGTGTTTCTGCATCACAATCAAAAGATCGTGATCATGATGTGACTAACCATGTGAACTTTACTGATAATTCTATTTTATGTGCAGAAACATTATATCTCTATAACACTGTGCTGATAGAAGATGTTGATACTGATTATGAATCAGATAGTGATGTTGATTCATTTGTTCCTAGCCAATCACCAAAAACCTGTGTTGAATTTTTCAAAATTAATAATTGTCATGTTTATGAAAAACTTTGTTTGAATTCAAATTTGAATGTCAATGCAAATCCTTTTGTTCCAAATGTGATACCTTATGAAAAACATGATGACCTGTCAAAGGTTGAGATGGTAAAGGATGAATTATCCCTGCCCGTCTCAACTGATTCTGAGATTGAGATCACACGTGATAACTCAATCCATGTTTCTAGGTTAAAAACATCCACACCAAAGAAACATGTGAAATCTAGGGTGAGTGGGTATTGTCAAGAAAAGAAACAAACTTGTTTTAGTTGCGACATTCCGGGTCATATTGCCCGAAACTGCCATAAACAAAATCAGTTTCATGAAGCTAAAATAACCATGTCAATCAGAAAACCAAGAAACTTTAAATCCAACAATTTCTGTAAATTAAAGACAAGAAAACCTCACTCTTTTAAATCTAAATCAGTTGAAAATGATTGGAATAGAAAGAAGAATCATTGGTGATCATATCACAGTAACAATATCAAAATGCCATCAAGCAATGTTCATTTAGATAAATATGGAAAAAGAAACGGAATCACGTTGAAGACTTCGAACAAATGTTGAAAAATTAAAATACCATCAAATGATTCTGATGTTAATAAGCAAACCTCAAAACTCATACCTAAACTTGTCTGGGTTGCTAAATCTCATTAATCTAATTTCATGTGCAGGGACAATGGAGTAACTCAAACTACAATAGACGGTACGTAGATAGCGGTTTTTCCTGGCACATGACAGGAGACATTTCCCAACTTTCTGACATGCAGAATGTTAGTGGTGGAATGTTCTTTTTGCAGGAGGAGAAAAAGGAATAATCTCAAAAAGAGGAATTGTCACTCATGGAGCCATGTCCTTCTCTGATGTGAATTTTGTTGCAGAACTCTCTCATAGCTTGCTGAGTGTGTCCCAGATATGTGACAAAGAATATTCCACTCACTTCACTAACAAAGAATGCTTAATTCTCAAACCTGGCTTTGTAATCCCTGAAGATTGGATCTTGCTACGATCTCAAAGGAGGGGCAACTCATACATCATTGATATGAATCTGTCCCCCTCATCAAATGCCACATGTCTTTATTCTAAGATAGGTTCTCATGATGCCACGATATGGCACCGAATACCGGGTCATGCAAATATGAAGAATCTCAATCGTCTGGCAAAGAATCAGTTGGTCAGAGATTTACTAGTCAAAGATTTCTTTTCAATTGAAAAGTGTGTTGATTGCGCAAAAGGAAAGCAACATCGAAAACCCCACAAGATCAAATTGATAAATTCCATTGACTCGATCCTGCAATTGCTTCACATGGATCTTTTAGGTCCAATAAATGTTCTTAGTCTCTTTCATAATTCCTATTATTTGGTGATTATTGATGACCTTTCATGATTTACCTGGTTATTCTTCTTATCAAACAAGGGAGAAACATCGGAACTGATAAAACAGTTTGTCACACTCATTGAGAACCAGTTGAATTCAAAAGTAAAAGGAATTCGATGTTACAATGGTACTGAGTTTAAAAATGTTATTTTAAATCAGTTCTGTGCTGAAAAGGGAATTGCTAGACAATACAATGCTGCTCGTACTCCTCAGCAAAATGGCGTCGCAGAAAGAAGAAATCGCATTCTCATTGAAGCAGCTCACACTTTGTTGTGTGATTCCAAATTACCAACCTTGTTCTGGGCTGAGGCAGTCAATACTGCCTGTTATGTACAAAATCGCACCTTGATCAACAAGCGACATATGAAGACTCCATATGAAATTATTTATGGACATAAGCCTACGGTTGGTCATTTTCGAGTGTTTGGGTGTCCATGCACCCTATTGCATCAAGAAGCTATTCCAAAATTTGATGCCTGGGGGACTGAATGTTACTTTGTTGGATATTCTAGAAAGACAGCTTACAGAGTATACAACAAATTGACTAAAGTGGTGGAGTCATATAATGTTCATTGGCTTGAAGAAAATCCCACGGATGCTAACTCCGGTCCATGTTGAATTTTTGATTATGCTACACTTTTCAAATCTTTTCAAACACAGTTTGAAGAATCGCCTATTCATGAAAATCTTTCAGAAAGCTACTTAGAAGAAGACATTCTTCAATCCACCAAACATCACGAAGTTAGCAATGTCTCACCAAGCTTGAATCCAACTCAACCACCATCTCCTGTTAAAATTCCAGACGAAATTGCTGATGTTGATGTTAAAGAGTCATCTTCTGAACAAACCTCACTAGAGAATATTTCACATGATTTTCTCAAATCTATGCCTGAAGAATTTATGACAGATCCTGTCACTCCTGAAATTCCAACAAACTTACCTGAATCTTCAAGTGTACCGGATACTCCAATTCCGTTCTCCACCCACAAAGATCATCCACTTGACAATGTAATTGGACCACTTACCTCAGGAGTGGTGACTCGTCGGGCAGCAGAATACTTAAATGAGTGTATGTTCTCATGCTTTGTATCCCAAATTGAACCCAAAAACATTTCAATGGCATTACAAGATTCTAGCTATATTGAGTCAATGCAAGAAGAACTCAATCAATTTGCAAAGCTGAAAGTGTGGAAGCTAGTTGATTTACCTGAAGGAAAGAAAGCACTTGGTACTCGTTGGGTGTTCAAAAATAAAAAGGATGATTCTGGTGTTATAGTTCGAAACAAAGCAAGATTGGTGGTTCAAGGATACAGACAAGAGGAGGGAATTGACTATGATGAAGTGTATGCTCCAGTAGCACGTCTTGAAGCAATTCGAATTTTTCTGGCATACGCATCGTACATGAATTTCACTGTGTACCAAATGGACGTGAAAACCGCTTTTCTATATGGTCACGTTAAAGAAGAAATTTACGTTGCTCAGCCACCGGGTTTCATTGATTTAGATCATCCCCAACGGGTGTTTAAACTAGACAAAGCATTATATGGCCTACATCAAGCACCTCACGCTTGGTTTGCTACTTTAACAGAACATCTGTTATATCATGGATACGTGCGTGGTGCTATTGATCAGATGTTGTTCAGGAAACAAGTGAATGATGATCTAATCTTGGTTCAAATTTATGTCAATGACAGTATCTTCGAATCAACTAACGGTTAGCTATGCAAAGACTTCGAACAAATCATGTGCAAGAAATTTGAAATGAGTTCTCTAGGAGAAATGATCTTCTTTCTCGGCTTGCAAGTTTGTCAAGACTCCTCTGGGATTTTAATTCATCAAGGCAAATATGTTGATGACATGTTGGCAAAATTCAAGTTTGACGACTGTAAGGCTGCAAACACTCCAATTGCAACTCGTCCGGTGCTGACTGTTGATGAAGATGGTGCATCCGTTGATCATACTTCCTATCGTTCCATGATTGGCTCCTTGATGTATTAACTACCAGCCGGCCAGACATCATGTTTGCAGTGTGCCAATGTGCTTGTTATCAGGCTAATCCTAAACTTTCTCATTTACATGTTGTCAAAAGAATTTTTCGGTATCTCAAGGGAAAGCCTAGGCTTGGTCTTTGGTATCCCAAAAATTCTGAAGTTAACTTATATGCTTTTTCCGACAGTGATTTTGTAGGTTGTGATATTGACAGGAAATCCACATCCTGTGGCTGTCAATTCTTGGGAGACAGACTCATTTCGTGGCAATGTAAGAAACAACATACCGTTTCCACTTCAACTGCCGAAGCAGAGTATGTAGCAGCTTCTGCATGCTGCTCTCAGGTCATCTGGATACAAAACCAACTGCTGGACTACGGTTTGGAATTTCTTAACTCCCCTATTTTTTGTGATAATGATGTTGCTATTCAAATTAGCAAAAACCCAGTTCAACACTCTAAGACCAAACACATAGATATCAAGGTTCATTTCATTCATGATTGTTTTGATAGAAATCTAATTCATTTAGAACTAATTGACACATCAGTTAATACTGCTGACCTTTTTACTAAAGCTGTTGAACGATCTCGATTCAATGTGTTAACAGAACTCCTGAAATGCTTCGTTTTTCTGATTAAATTTTTAGTAAATTTGTACATAAATTTTCTTTTTCTTGTCATTAGTTATAAGTTTTTTTTTTTAATTTTTTATGCACAAATTTAGGGGAAGATAATGGGTCTCTAGGTCGTTAAGGGTTCAGTTTTGTCTCTAGGCTACTCTTCTGTTGATGTTTGATGGGAAGTGATATGAATTCGTGCCATAGGACAAACAAACATTTTCGGTCAAAGGAAAATTGAAGCCTTAGATGTATAAAATGATCACATGATGTATTGATAGGCTTGACAATTTTCAAAGGGGACTCTAGCTGAATGTTCAAACTAAATAATACACAAGGAATAGATTGATCACTTTCATATAAGGTCTGCACAAAATTGAGTTCCATCAAATATGGATTGAGAGTTGAATTCTACACCTCTTGATTTCAGTTCATAAGACTATGCATGGGCCTTTCAAAAATTAAATGAAAGACCTAGCGCATCCACAAAATTCCAAATGTGCACAATACACGTATGCATGAATATTTCAATGCTAATTAGCTCCATGAAATTTCAGCGCATCCGCAAAATCTATAAAATATATGCATGAGACTCCTTTGTTACTATGTATAGACCTGGACATCTCAGCGCATTAAAAATAAATCAATGTGAAAAATTGAATCCTTAATAAATCCTGAGGATGGATAGGTTTTACCTTGAAAGTGAGATATCTCTGTCTTGTCAAAAATCAGATCTAAAACATGATAATCGAACATATGCTAGTGGCCATGAAGAAAATAGTTGAGTTTAAAGGGATAACTAATATTGACAATCAGTGAGATTTAGAGTCATAGGTGAGGTTCTCTTTGAAAGAAGAATTGAATTCTTTTATAACGATATGATCCCAAGATAAAATGTTAGCAACAAGATCGTGTTGACAAAAGATTGACCGCTTTATGGCATTTAAAATTACTTGTTTTTATTTTGTTTGTTTTATTTTGTTTATTCTTATTTATTCTTATTTATTTTTTATTTTATTTTGTTTTTTTTAGTTTTAGTTCAATAGTCTTTGTAACATCTGTACCGGAATCGTTACCGGAACAGTAATCTGTACAGTAACTCGTACAGTAACTCAGGTACAAACTAGGAGGAATACTTAGAAGCTATTAACATTTGATGCTAAACACAGACTATTATACGATGTTTCTGAAATCCTGATTTAAACCTTATGGTTTAAACAGTCAGAAACACATCAGACAACAATGAACAGATGCATAGATACTTGATTTGATGCTAGTATGTATAAACGTATGCGAGGATAAACAGAACAAAACTATAACAGTTGTTGTTACCAAATGCTAAACCGACGAATTATTCGTACAGGTGACGATCTGTACGAATAGCTCTGAAAGTTTAACGATCTGAAATGATGACTGAATAGTAGAAAACAAAATCAGAAAGTGAAACGTACAATCGTGTTCGTACAGTTAGCGCTCTGTACGAAAACGCGCGTAAGTGACGTTTTCTGACGAAAATTTGTCCAGCCATTTCCGAGGTATTTGGCTTAAATAGCTTTGAAAATTAGGTTTTTCTTACCCCTAGATCGAAACACCCACACACAACCGGTTAGATGTCCTCATCCACGCACACCATACACTCTTGTGGGTCAACCTTCACGCCTCAACATCCTGGGAAGTAGGCTGAGATCGCCAGGTTCGATGTTGAGGACGATGGCGAGCTGTGGGTTACAACAATGGGCTGGCCGAAACCTGCAAGGGTGGCCGAACCATTGACATGGCCGAACCCTGCAAGGGTGGCCGAACCATTGACATGGCCAAACCTTTTGAGGCCGAACCTTCGTAGGTGGCTGCCAACCTGCACGAACCTCTTGTATGTAGGCGAACCCTGGCTGCTTCGAATCCTCTACGAACCTTGATGCTGTCAAGCTTGCATGCTGCGAACCAAACCCCATCGCCGAACCTGTTGTTTTAGCCGAACCCATGCACCATTGCCGAACCTTTCATGGTCAGGCGGACCTTCGAGCTGTACACGAACCTTCCTCCTACGAACCATATAGCCGAACCTGTTGGGGGATACCATAGCTGGCCGAACCTTTAGTGTATACCCACATCTTGCGAACCTTAATGTAAAGTCTTGGCCGAACCTTGGGTTAATAGGTTCGCTGAACATGTAGTAGTCTACTGGTTACACCATTCAGCCCACTTCGATGTCAAACATAAATATTTAGCCAATGGTCGACCCAATCCTATTCTATTGCGGCCCAATGGACTTAAACTAGCCACGGCCCAATACAAATAAAACGGTCCAAGGACCACTCATTTATTAGGCCCATCTTGTACAGCCCACGTAATTTCTTTGGGCCATGATCATTGCTTCGGCCCAGCCTAAGCACACCGGCCCAATCCTTTGCTTCGGCCCAACAGTAGGCCCAACTTAGTAACCGGTTTATAGTGGATAGGCAGCCCATAGTATTGTGTTGGTTCAACATCTCGGCCCAATAGTCTATGATAACGGCCCAACAGCTTCTTTGAATCGGCCCACATCCAACCGGCCCAAAGAAAACATAATGAGCCAAGGGATTTCTTAGGCCCACTCCTTGTTGGGCCCAATCCATCATCCGGCCCTCACATAGTTGCAATAGGCCCAACGACACCACAAGATTGGCCCGTAATGATAAACCCTTATTCGGCCCAATTAATTGGGAGTGTCCTAACACACTAACACGATGAACAAAGATTTCATAAGGTTCTTTTGTAAAGTTAAACAAATAGTTAAGTATGCTTACAAAGTCTCAAGTAATACAAATGATAAGCTTAACATTTAAGGGTTATGAATTTTCAAAAACAAAGTAGGGCCGGATAAGGACCATGACTCATTAGTGTTAGCCAACTTTAGGGCTAACACTAACACTTACACACATACATATCAATAATAACGTATACTTATAAGTACAAACACTATTAAATCAATACAGGAACGTGAAAATCATATCAAGTGCAAACAAAGAGAGCGTGCATTCTTATTTTACTTAGTCAAACACTACGGACACAAGGTGAGTTCATTTGTCCCTTTTCTAACTATTTTGATTTTACTTCGGGACTGAGAAGCATGTTATACATTTTAAACAAATGATTTCTAAATGCTTTAACACTTATTCTTAATGCTTATTCTATAAACTATATTCTTAAACTAGATGCTTAATGCTTATGCTATAAACTATATTCTTAAACTAGATGCTTAATGCTTATGCTATAAACTATATTCTTAAACTAGATGCTTAATGCTTATGCTGTAAACTATATTCTTAAACTAGATGCTTAATGCTTATGCTATAAACTATATTCTTAAACTACACTCTTGATGCTTATGCTATAAACTATATGCTTAAACTATACGCTTAATGCTTACGCTATAAACTATATGCTTAAACTACATACTCGGTACTAAAGCTTGAATACTAATTCCATATGCAAATACTAAATGCTAATGCTACATGCTAACACCATATGCTAAAGCTACAAATTGATGCTACAAACTTATGATTCTATGATAATGCTACATACATGCTAATCGCTTGAGACTACGGATGCTCTAAACACGTGTATGCTTATATCCTTGCCATGCTAAACAACGGTTTGGCCTCTCAGTGCTTGCCTTACCGGTTGTGAAACTAATTGAATGCTAAAACTATCAACTAAGGTAGAACATACCAAATTGGCCTCTCAGTGCTTGCCATGGGGTGTTCTTCATAGTTGGGACTTGAAGGAACAGACCGTCAGCCTCTCAGTGCTTGCCATAGGGTGACCTTCATAGTCATGACTTGAGGAGTAGACTGATGACCTCTCAGTGCTTGCCATACAGTGATTCCTCAATGTTCACTCATGCAATAAACTTAAACATAATGCTAAAGCTATTGGCTATTTAGAATGGACCACCTGGCCTCTCAGTGCTTGCCAGGGGGTGTTCTTGTAGCTTTGACTATTGTAAATCAGGTTGTTTGGCCTCTCAGTGCTTGCCAAACGGGTGTTCTACTTAGTCAGGATTCTGAGGAGTAGACTTATGGCCTCTCAGTGCTTGCCATGCAGTAATTCCTCATTTTCCACACGTGTTGCAAACTTAACAAAATGCTAAAGCTATAAACGAAATGGATGGTAGGTAAGACGCTTAATTATCATTAACAGCAATGTCCTATGTGACTTAGTATGTGGTGGGACGGCATCTGGGCGGGTCGTAGGCTCGACTTAGGGGTATGCCCTATATATAAGCATACCGAGTTGGATGATACAGGTGGTGTTAATGAGATTAAGGTTGTTACCGAGGGGATGCATGAATGCTTTTGGGGTCAGTAACACAAACTTTTAAACATGATGCTTGTTAAACTTGTATTGAAACTAATACATACAAATGCTATAGATTTGTAAACTTTGAAACAGTAAACTAAAGCTATGATGAAGAATGAATTGAATGGTAGGTAAATTGCTTAATTATCATTAATAACAATGTCCTATGCGACTTAGTATGTGGTGGGACGGCGTCTGGGCGGATCGTAGGCTCGACTCAGGGGTATGCCCTATATATAAGCATACCGAGTTGGATGATACAGGTGTTATTAATGAGGTTAAGGTTTTACCAAAGAGGTTTGCAAAAGCTATTTTACAAATACTAAAACTACATGAACTCACCAACCATTGTGTTGACTTTTTTTTCTTACATGCTTTTCTCAGGTGATGCACAGGAATAGGCTCAGACTTCAGGAATGCATACTAGGATACTCAGTTAGAGGACCTAGTAGACTTTTGGAAAGCACAGATTTTGTTACAGAAGCAAATAACGTTTGATACCTTGTACAGATACAAGATTGATGCATTTGATTCTTTTGATAGGTTTATTTAGATAAATTACTGAACATTGTCAAATGTAATTTAACTTTGTAATCCTAGTTTGATGTTATTGTTCTTTAGTTATTCTTAACATTGATGCTATGTAAACAATCTGATCATCACGATTATCACTCACGATATCGCGCCTCGGGAACCTTCTGCTTGACGGGGACTTTCGATCCAACCCCGCCGGCTCGGGGTGTGACAGATTGGTATCAGAGCTCAATGTTATAGAGAATAATAGGTCATTTTCTTAAACGGTTTGGCCTAGACTATAACTTAGGGACCCTTCATGTAGAGAACATAGAAATTAGGAATTAACTTGCATTATGTCTTCTGCATTCAATCATTGCATTAACTGACATCCTATTGGTTACGATCAGAATGTCACCAAGAAGACAACCATCACCGTCTCTCCCTTCTGTAGGACCAAGATTAATCTGGGAAACAACACGAAATCAAGAGAAATCTGCTCTACAGCCTCTGGAATAGTGCGGAATCCTATTCCTGGGTTTTCCAATCGAAACCAACAGCAACCGTGGTGATTCGAAGGTAAGAGATGAACGTTTGAGTGAGAATCGAACACCACGAGCTATGAATCGAACTTGGACAGCAAGAAACTCTCAAATCTTCAGGGGTTTGACACTGGAGCACACATGGAAAGAATGAGGGTTCTCAGAAGTTAGGGTTGAAATGATTTTGAACTTGTATATATAGGCAGTATACATTCGGCCGAATGAGAGGCCGAAACAACTCATTCGGCGAATGACTATGTCGAATAGGTAATTCAGTCGAATGAGTCATTTGGCGAATGGCTCATTCGCTGACTATAGACATACTCTATTCTCATTCGGCGAATGACTTCATTCGATAGAGTCATTCGCCCGAATGAGTAATACTCATACTCACTTGATAATAAACCAAATCACCACCAATCATATAATCAAATAACTAAACTATAAACATTAAGAACAATATAGAAGACAACTTCCATTAATA
>SZYD01002255.1:0-54559 GCA_009363875.1 Mikania micrantha | reverse complement strand
AACAATGGCATCAAGAGCCGGTTATATGGATGCATGCTTCAAAAATCGAAATTTTCGGGTCCTTTTTGAGTAAAAAAGTGGGCTGGAAATTTCACACATGGAAATCCCTGTTTTTCCAGATATACTTTTATATGCATGTAAGAATCTTGAAAAATTAAAACATAAGATGGTTTGTTTGTTTGGAAAAAACCCACTGGATTTGGTTTGTGTTGGCTGAAATTTTGGGTTAGAAAAGGGACCATGTTACGTTTTTTTGTGTATGCATTTGGATGTATTTTGGTGCAAATAACCTAGCCATGACCTTGTGTTTGATTGTTTGTGGTTGTGATTTTATTTGGTTGAAATAAGATAAACAAACATAAAATTGTTCTTTAAAAATCATTAAAGGATTTAATAAAATGGTTTATTAAAGGTTAATGATTTAATAAAATGAGTTTTCATTAAAAGGAATCAAAAACAAAATTATTTTTTATATAAATACCATGTATTTGAATGCATACAAATAGTATGGTATAAAAGGTTTTTCTAAAAACTAGAATTTTAGAAACTATAAAGACCCTTTACAAAACAAGTTTTAACACCATCCTTTTAAACAACACTCAATTCACTTGCAACTTATTTATGGGATAAAGGTCACCTAACCATAAACTTAGAAACTTGTGAAGTTGAGGTGAATTACCGTATTTGTGGGATAAAGGTCACCTAACCACTTGTATTTGTAAAATCACACGTGTGTTTAAGTAGGACGACTTGATTTGGAAATCATGCATTAGGATCACCGAAGCATGACGTACAAAAGGTGTTGATGGGATAAACATGCCAAACAAACATAAGATGTTTAAAACCGATCCCATACACTAGAAATTGTAATAGGTTACAATTGTCAAAACATTGACTACCTTGTTAATTTAAATAAAGGGATAAAGATCACCTACCAATATTTAAATGTAACGTTGGATTCTAGATTTTAATTATTAATTGTCTATGAGACATAAAAGGGTATTAGTAATTAAAATACATTGATATTAAAAATACTAAAATTGAACTTTGAAAATTGTAGATGGCAGCTAACAACAACAACGCAAACCCGAACGTCCACAACCTATCACTAAGAACCATCCTCGAAAAGGAACGTCTTAACCATGGGAACTTCATGGATTGGTACCGAAACTTGAGAATTGTTCTCAAGAAAGAAGAAATCCTATGTGTTGGACGATCCTATTCCCGATCAACCCGATGAGAATGACGTGGAAGCCTTTAACGATTGGGTCAAGTACGTCGAGGACTCCGTGCAAGTCTCATGTCTAATGTTGGCGAGTATGACTTCCGATTTACAGAAGGACTTTGAGAACCACAATGCTTATGATATGATCACCCAGTTGAAGGAAATGTTCCAACAACAATCTAGGGTGGAACGGTTCGAAACGGTTCGAGCACTTCATGCATGTCGGATGGACGAGACCCAATCAGTTTCATCTTATGTTCTCAAGATGAAAAGCCACATTGATCGCCTCGAGAGACTTAACTGCCGTGTCTCAAATGAGTTAGCTACGGATTTGATCCTTAACTCCCTATCCAAAAGGTTTGAAACCTTTGTTATGAATTATAATATGAATGGATGGGACAAGAGCATTGGTGAGCTTCATGCAATGCTCAAAACGGCCGAGGCGGGTATGGGTAAAAAGGTTTTACCGGTCCTTACGATCAATGAGGGAGGTAGTAAGAAGAGGAACCACCCCGACCCTAAGGCAAGTGTTGCTAAAGGGAAAGGGCACGTCAAGGGGAAGGGTAAGGGAAAAGCTAAAATGGAACCAACCAAACCGAAAGAAAAGAAGCAAAAGGTTGCTAAAGATGACCCATGTTTTGAATGTGGTGAGATAGGCCATTGGAAACGCAATTGTCCGGTCTATCTCAAAGAGTTGAAAGCTAAGAGGGATGCGGGGCAAACCTCAGGTACAAATTTTATGATACAAGTTGAGCTAAATGTTATTTCTTCTAACACATGGGTACTAGATACCGGATGTGGAACTCATATTTGCAATTTGTTGCAGGGGTTCAAAAGAAGTGAACATTATGCAAAAGGGGAAATAAGTCTCTTCATGGGCAATGGTGCAAAGGTTCATGTTGAAGCCCAAGGAGACTATGTTTTGAAGCTTCCAAGTGGTTTGGAAGTTATTTTGAAAAATATTTTGTATGCTCCTAGTTTGACTAGGAATATTATTTCAGTTTCCCTTTTAAGACAATATGGTTATGATTTCAAGTTTGTTGACAATGATATCCATGTTTCTTTAAATCATGTGTTTTATTTTAAGGCTATGCCTTGTAATGGTATTTATGAATTGGTTCATGATAACACAACATATCATAGCTCAATGTACCAAGCTACCACCAAAAGGCTCAAATTAGATTTGAGTGATTCCTATCTTTGGCATTGTCGCCTTGGACACATAAACAAAATCGCATGCAAAAACTTCAAAAGAATGGTCTTTTAAAAACTAATGAAAATGATTCATTTGATGTATGCGAGTCTTGTTTACAAGGTAAAATGACAAAGGCCCCTTTTAGTGGGACTAATGAAAGGGCAAAGGATTTATTAGGGATCATACATTCGGATGTATGTGGACCTTTTAATCCGATCACAAGGAATGGTGAAAGATACTTCATTACCTTTACCGATGACTATAGTCGTTATGGGTATGTGTACTTGTTAAGACACAAACATGAATCTTTTGAAATGTTCAAAATCTTCAAGAATGAAGTAGAAAATCAACTCAGCAAAACGGTCAAGATTCTTCGAACCGATAGAGGAGGTGAATACCTAAGCAGTGAATTTCAAGAGTATCTTAGAAGTTGTGGGATTGTCTCACAACTTACTCCACCTGGAACACCACAACATAATGGTGTATCTGAGAGGAGGAATCGGACTCTATTGGATATGGTTCGATCTATGATGGCTAGAAGCACACTACCTCTATCATTTTGGGGTTTCGCTTTGCTCTCCGCGGCCCGTATTTTAAATATGGCCCCAACCAAGAAAGTGGAAAGGACACCTTTCGAAATATGGCATGGAAAGGTTCCATCATTGTCATATTTAAAAGTTTGGGGATGTGAGGCTTATCCTAAGCAATACACTCAAAACAAACTGAAAGCCCGATCCACTAAGTGTATCTTTGTTGGATATCCTAGAGATTGTATGGGATATTATTTCTATGATCCAACAGAGCAGAAAGTGTTTATTGCTCGAAAGGCTGAGTTCTTGGAAACTAAGTTCCTTTCGGAAGGAACTAGTGGAAGAACAGTGGAACTTGAAGAGGTTCAAGATTCACAAGACGATACACATTTGGTTGATACAAGCAATCAACATGAGGATGTTGAGAATGATCATGTGGATGATCAAGATACACAAAACATTCGCAGATCTGGTAGAATTAGTGTTCCTCCTGAGAGATATGGATTTTTTATGGATGGATGCTATGTGGTGGATTCCGATGAACCAACCACATACCGTGATGCAATGTCAAAACCTAATTTTGACAAATGGCAAGAAGCCATGAACATTGAGATGCAATCCATGTATGATAACCAAGTTTGGGAATTGGTTACACCACCTCTTAAGTCCAAGGTAGTTGGAAGTAAGTGGGTTTTCAAGAAGAAACCGATATGCATGGAAACTTGGATACTTATAAAGCTAGACTTGTAGCAAAAGGTTTCACTCAAACTCAAGGTGTTGATTATGATGAAACTTTCTCACCTGTTGCGATGCTAAAGTCTATTAGGATATTGTTTGCCATAGCTGCATATTATGACTATGAGATTTGGCAAATGGATGTCAAAACCGCTTTCCTTAATGGATATCTTGAGGAAGATGTCCATATGGAACAGCCTGAAGGTTTTGTCAATCCAAAACATCCTAATAAGGTATGTAAGTTAAAGAAGTCAATCTATGGATTGAAACAAGCATCGAGAAGTTGGAATCATCGTTTTGATGATGAAGTAAAGAAATTTGGCTTCATCAAAACGCTGACGAAGCTTGTGTATATAAAAAGGCTAGTGGGAGCATCATTACTTTCCTTGTATTATATGTCGATGACATTCTACTATTTGGAAATGACATTCCAACCTTGCAAGGTGTAAAAGCCTGGCTTGGAAGTTGTTTTTCCATTAAGGATCTTGGTGAAGCCGCCTATATTTTAGGAATAAAGATCTATAGGGATAGATCAAGGCGGTTGATAGGCTTAAACCAAAGTGCATATATTGACAAAGTCTTGAAAAGGTTCAAGATGGAGAATTCTAAGAAGGGTTTGGTACCTATTCAAAAGGGGACTATATTGAGTAGATCTCAATGCCCTAGTTCAAAAGTTGAGCAAGAAAGAATGAATGGAGTCCCATATGCGTCTGCTATAGGATCCATCATGTATGCAATGATATGCACTAGACCGGACGTGTCATGTGCTCTAAGCATGACAAGCAGATATCAACAGAATCCTGGAAATAGTCATTGGATGGCTGTTAAGAGTATTTTGAAATACCTTAGAAACACTAAGGATATGTTCTTAATATATGGATCTGGTGAGGAGGAACTAGTTGTAAAGGGTTACACGGATGCGAGTTTCCAAACTGATCGAGATGATTCACGATCACAGTCGGGATATGTCTTCATTATGAATGGAGGAGCGGTCTCATGGAAGAGCTCAAAGCAAGATGTAGTGGCACTATCTACAACAGAATCAGAATACATCGCTGCTTCATTGGCAGCTCAAGAAGCTGCGTGGCTTAGGAAGTTCATTGCTGATCTAGGGGTTGTTGCTACCATTCAAGACCCCCTGGAGATCTTTTGTGATAACGAGGGTGCGATTGCTCAAATCAAGGAACCTCGTGCACATCAAAAGACTCGGCACATTGAACGGAGGTTCAACTACATAAGGGATGAAGTTGAAAAAGGAAAGATATGTATTCGCAAAGTTCACACTGATCAAAACATTGCGGATCCATTCACGAAGCTCCTTGAAAGGACAAAGCATGAAAGTCAAACTTGTTCCTTAGGACTTCGATATTCTAGTGATTGGACTTGATCAAATTTTGTATTTGGATATCGGAACTTATGTTATTTGACTTAATTATTTGGTTATAATTTTCATTTACTGTTCCTATTTTGCATGTTTAAATCCATGAATAAATAAGTTATTCTAAACGTCCGTAGTCGGTCATATTTGTGGGAACAACTATGAATGTAAGACTATTATGAACTTGGATTGGTTGATATTCATAAGGTATGAATATAAAGCAAAAGGTTGCTAACAAGGTTCATTAATATCTATGGGATATAGATATAGGACTGACCCGCTCTCAAATATTTCTTCATGGAATCCTAGTGATTAGTCATAAGAAATATTGAGTAAAGGCGAATATCATTGTATCCTCAGACCTGAGATACATATTGGGTCTTGATATTCACCAAGTGTCGTACTTTGACTTAGTACTTTGCTGTTCTAAAAACATGGCAGTACATAAGGCTGAGTTCAGGTATGATACAAGGTGATTGTGAGAGACGTATGTAGTCAAGATGGAATTTGTTCCTCTTATTCGTTGAGAGTAAGATGTTTAAGGCCTGTTAAAGTTAAATCATTGGAGAATGACAACTCTATGTCTCCAGGATTTAACATGACATCTGTAACAAAAGGATAAATGATTGATTCACCTAAATCATATTCAAGTGAGGTACTTGAAGAGGATGATGTTATTGAATGGCACTTAGTCATATACATTAGGAGTAGCAAACCGTTGCTAGGCGTTATTTGCTACTTGCATCAATCTTCTATGAATCTTGTGCAAGTGGGAGATTGTAGGATTCGATCTGCCCAAGATACATATTAAATTGATGTGGCTAGTGTGATATGATCCAAGTCGGGTCATACCCAATAACAAGCTAGACAAACACCTTGCAAAATTTATTTATTGATTTGATCAATTAAATAAATTACAACACTTAATACATTTAGAAAGTGGTTTTCTAAATAGATGCACTTGAGAAATTAATAAATAACATGGGTTTATTTATTTTGAGAGATTACTAAATATTGTTATTTAAGAGGTTATATAACATTATTTAGGTTCATGTAATGTGACATATATTTGTTACATGTCACAAATTAATTAAATGGTTTGATTAATTAAGATTAAACAAAATAGGTGGGATATTTTAAAAGCAAACCCTTCCATTGGGGGCAGATTTTTCAGCTTTTTTTTGGCTGCAAAAGCCTTACCCACTTGATTTAAGTTGATCTTTTACATGTGCAAGCAACTTACATGCAAGATACACTCTCTCTCACTAGAAAAGTTGAAAGCCTTTTCTCTCTTTTCTTGCTCTTATTCTCACGAAAATAACAGCAGCTTAGGGGCTGTTCTTTTCAGTTTTAAAAGGGTATTTGAGCTGAAATATTGGTGTTGAGATCCTAGTATTCAAAGGTGTTCTTGTTGGAAGCTTGGGGTATACAAGCTTGAGGTCTTCTACATTGAAGATTAGCTTTCAAACATCATCTTCTACACTTCCAAATCTGAGTTTCAAGAGGTAGTTCATGATGTTGTTATGAGTTTTTGATAGCATGTTCTTCCATATAAAGATCCTTTGTATTTGGGTTTTGTTTTAACAAGTGTATATGATACATAAACTAACTAATCTCAAAATGGTTTTTGATTATAACTCCGCTGCGTTTTTACATATTAATGGTTAATATGACTTTGATAAACATCTCCAACTAAACACTTTGTAATTGAGTTGCATACACCATAGAATTAAAATGAGTTGAATGGGGATATTAAGTTACGTATGCATATCCTTGATTAAACACTTCCAAATTACAAAACATTCAGGAATCTTATGATTTGCAAAGGGATACTAACTTACAAACTCATGTCGTTCCAATTAAAGCAGGCAAACACTTTGTAATTGTATTACAAATCCCCTGTTTTTGAATTCTAATGATTTGAGAACGGTTGAAGAGCTCAACTTAGCATATGATTGCAATTTAAGGTCGTAAACTCTTTGTAATTGTGTTGCACCCCGAGCTTTAAAAGCCCAAATATTTAAATAGGGTTAAGGACTCACTTAACCATATGATGGTAATTGATGCACATAAACACTTTGTAATTGTATTGCAAACCCCAGATGTTCGAAATCCAAGGACTTGAAGATGGGTTGCCAACACACTTTGCGATTTTAGTGTAGTTTAAACGCATATACACATTGTAATTGTACGAAAAAATGCAAGTTTTGGAAATCCAAGGATTCGTAATTGAGTTACGAGCTTACTTTGACGTCACATTGTAACTGAAGCAATTAAATACTTTTCAATTATGTTGAAAACACCATGTTTTAGAAGTCCAAAGATTTGAAAACGGGGTTATGAACTCACTTAAGCATATCCTTGTAATTTAAACGTTTAAACACTTTGTAATTGAGTTGCATACACCGAGTTATAGAATTAAAATGAGTTGAAATGGGGATATTAAGTTACGTATGCATATCCTTGTAATTAAAGCACGCAAACACTTCCAAATTAGGCTGCAAACCCCCACATTCAGGAATCTTATGATTTGCAAAGGGATACTAACTTACAAACTCATGTCGTTCCAATTAAAGCAGGCAAACACTTTGTAATTGTATTACAAATCCCCTGTTTTTGAATTCTAATGATTTGAGAACGGTTGAAGAGCTCAACTTAGCATATGATTGCAATTTAAGGTCGTAAACTCTTTGTAATTGTGTTGCACCCCGAGCTTTAAAAGCCCAAATATTTAAATAGGGTTAAGGACTCACTTAACCATATGATGGTAATTGATGCACATAAACACTTTGTAATTGTATTGCAAACCCCAGATGTTCGAAATCCAAGGACTTGAAGATGGGTTGCCAACACACTTTGCGATTTTAGTGTAGTTTAAACGCGTATACACATTGTAATTGTACGAAAAAATGCAAGTTTTGGAAATCCAAGGATTCGTAATTGAGTTACGAGCTTACTTTGACGTCACATTGTAACTGAAGCAATTAAATACTTTTCAATTATGTTGAAAACACCATGTTTTAGAAGTCCAAAGATTTGAAAACGGGGTTATGAACTCACTTAAGCATATCCTTGTAATTTAAACGTTTAAACACTTTGTAATTGAGTTGCATACACCGAGTTATAGAATTAAAATGAGTTGAAATGGGGATATTAAGTTACGTATGCATATCCTTGTAATTAAAGCACGCAAACACTTCCAAATTAGGCTGCAAACCCCCACATTCAGGAATCTTATGATTTGCAAAGGGATACTAACTTACAAACTCATGTCGTTCCAATTAAAGCAGGCAAACACTTTGTAATTGTATTACAAATCCCCTGTTTTTGAATTCTAATGATTTGAGAACGGTTGAAGAGCTCAACTTAGCATATGATTGCAATTTAAGGTCGTAAACTCTTTGTAATTGTGTTGCACCCCGAGCTTTAAAAGCCCAAATATTTAAATAGGGTTAAGGACTCACTTAACCATATGATGGTAATTGATGCACATAAACACTTTGTAATTGTATTGCAAACCCCAGATGTTCGAAATCCAAGGACTTGAAGATGGGTTGCCAACACACTTTGCGATTTTAGTGTAGTTTAAACGCATATACACATTGTAATTGTACGAAAAAATGCAAGTTTTGGAAATCCAAGGATTCGTAATTGAGTTACGAGCTTACTTTGACGTCACATTGTAACTGAAGCAATTAAATACTTTTCAATTATGTTGAAAACACCATGTTTTAGAAGTCCAAAGATTTGAAAACGGGGTTATGAACTCACTTAAGCATATCCTTGTAATTTAAACGTTTAAACACTTTGTAATTGAGTTGCATACACCGAGTTATAGAATTAAAATGAGTTGAAATGGGGATATTAAGTTACGTATGCATATCCTTGTAATTAAAGCACGCAAACACTTCCAAATTAGGCTGCAAACCCCCACATTCAGGAATCTTATGATTTGCAAAGGGATACTAACTTACAAACTCATGTCGTTCCAATTAAAGCAGGCAAACACTTTGTAATTGTATTACAAATCCCCTGTTTTTGAATTCTAATGATTTGAGAACGGTTGAAGAGCTCAACTTAGCATATGATTGCAATTTAAGGTCGTAAACTCTTTGTAATTGTGTTGCACCCCGAGCTTTAAAAGCCCAAATATTTAAATAGGGTTAAGGACTCACTTAACCATATGATGGTAATTGATGCACATAAACACTTTGTAATTGTATTGCAAACCCCAGATGTTCGAAATCCAAGGACTTGAAGATGGGTTGCCAACACACTTTGCGATTTTAGTGTAGTTTAAACGCATATACACATTGTAATTGTACGAAAAAATGCAAGTTTTGGAAATCCAAGGATTCGTAATTGAGTTACGAGCTTACTTTGACGTCACATTGTAACTGAAGCAATTAAATACTTTTCAATTATGTTGAAAACACCATGTTTTAGAAGTCCAAAGATTTGAAAACGGGGTTATGAACTCACTTAAGCATATCCTTGTAATTTAAACGTTTAAACACTTTGTAATTGAGTTGCATACACCGAGTTATAGAATTAAAATGAGTTGAAATGGGGATATTAAGTTACGTATGCATATCCTTGTAATTAAAGCACGCAAACACTTCCAAATTAGGCTGCAAACCCCCACATTCAGGAATCTTATGATTTGCAAAGGGATACTAACTTACAAACTCATGTCGTTCCAATTAAAGCAGGCAAACACTTTGTAATTGTATTACAAATCCCCTGTTTTTGAATTCTAATGATTTGAGAACGGTTGAAGAGCTCAACTTAGCATATGATTGCAATTTAAGGTCGTAAACTCTTTGTAATTGTGTTGCACCCCGAGCTTTAAAAGCCCAAATATTTAAATAGGGTTAAGGACTCACTTAACCATATGATGGTAATTGATGCACATAAACACTTTGTAATTGTATTGCAAACCCCAGATGTTCGAAATCCAAGGACTTGAAGATGGGTTGCCAACACACTTTGCGATTTTAGTGTAGTTTAAACGCATATACACATTGTAATTGTACGAAAAAATGCAAGTTTTGGAAATCCAAGGATTCGTAATTGAGTTACGAGCTTACTTTGACGTCACATTGTAACTGAAGCAATTAAATACTTTTCAATTATGTTGAAAACACCATGTTTTAGAAGTCCAAAGATTTGAAAACGGGGTTATGAACTCACTTAAGCATATCCTTGTAATTTAAACGTTTAAACACTTTGTAATTGAGTTGCATACACCGAGTTATAGAATTAAAATGAGTTGAAATGGGGATATTAAGTTACGTATGCATATCCTTGTAATTAAAGCACGCAAACACTTCCAAATTAGGCTGCAAACCCCCACATTCAGGAATCTTATGATTTGCAAAGGGATACTAACTTACAAACTCATGTCGTTCCAATTAAAGCAGGCAAACACTTTGTAATTGTATTACAAATCCCCTGTTTTTGAATTCTAATGATTTGAGAACGGTTGAAGAGCTCAACTTAGCATATGATTGCAATTTAAGGTCGTAAACTCTTTGTAATTGTGTTGCACCCCGAGCTTTAAAAGCCCAAATATTTAAATAGGGTTAAGGACTCACTTAACCATATGATGGTAATTGATGCACATAAACACTTTGTAATTGTATTGCAAACCCCAGATGTTCGAAATCCAAGGACTTGAAGATGGGTTGCCAACACACTTTGCGATTTTAGTGTAGTTTAAACGCATATACACATTGTAATTGTACGAAAAAATGCAAGTTTTGGAAATCCAAGGATTCGTAATTGAGTTACGAGCTTACTTTGACGTCACATTGTAACTGAAGCAATTAAATACTTTTCAATTATGTTGAAAACACCATGTTTTAGAAGTCCAAAGATTTGAAAACGGGGTTATGAACTCACTTAAGCATATCCTTGTAATTTAAACGTTTAAACACTTTGTAATTGAGTTGCATACACCGAGTTATAGAATTAAAATGAGTTGAAATGGGGATATTAAGTTACGTATGCATATCCTTGTAATTAAAGCACGCAAACACTTCCAAATTAGGCTGCAAACCCCCACATTCAGGAATCTTATGATTTGCAAAGGGATACTAACTTACAAACTCATGTCGTTCCAATTAAAGCAGGCAAACACTTTGTAATTGTATTACAAATCCCCTGTTTTTGAATTCTAATGATTTGAGAACGGTTGAAGAGCTCAACTTAGCATATGATTGCAATTTAAGGTCGTAAACTCTTTGTAATTGTGTTGCACCCCGAGCTTTAAAAGCCCAAATATTTAAATAGGGTTAAGGACTCACTTAACCATATGATGGTAATTGATGCACATAAACACTTTGTAATTGTATTGCAAACCCCAGATGTTCGAAATCCAAGGACTTGAAGATGGGTTGCCAACACACTTTGCGATTTTAGTGTAGTTTAAACGCATATACACATTGTAATTGTACGAAAAAATGCAAGTTTTGGAAATCCAAGGATTCGTAATTGAGTTACGAGCTTACTTTGACGTCACATTGTAACTGAAGCAATTAAATACTTTTCAATTATGTTGAAAACACCATGTTTTAGAAGTCCAAAGATTTGAAAACGGGGTTATGAACTCACTTAAGCATATCCTTGTAATTTAAACGTTTAAACACTTTGTAATTGAGTTGCATACACCGAGTTATAGAATTAAAATGAGTTGAAATGGGGATATTAAGTTACGTATGCATATCCTTGTAATTAAAGCACGCAAACACTTCCAAATTAGGCTGCAAACCCCCACATTCAGGAATCTTATGATTTGCAAAGGGATACTAACTTACAAACTCATGTCGTTCCAATTAAAGCAGGCAAACACTTTGTAATTGTATTACAAATCCCCTGTTTTTGAATTCTAATGATTTGAGAACGGTTGAAGAGCTCAACTTAGCATATGATTGCAATTTAAGGTCGTAAACTCTTTGTAATTGTGTTGCACCCCGAGCTTTAAAAGCCCAAATATTTAAATAGGGTTAAGGACTCACTTAACCATATGATGGTAATTGATGCACATAAACACTTTGTAATTGTATTGCAAACCCCAGATGTTCGAAATCCAAGGACTTGAAGATGGGTTGCCAACACACTTTGCGATTTTAGTGTAGTTTAAACGCATATACACATTGTAATTGTACGAAAAAATGCAAGTTTTGGAAATCCAAGGATTCGTAATTGAGTTACGAGCTTACTTTGACGTCACATTGTAACTGAAGCAATTAAATACTTTTCAATTATGTTGAAAACACCATGTTTTAGAAGTCCAAAGATTTGAAAACGGGGTTATGAACTCACTTAAGCATATCCTTGTAATTTAAACGTTTAAACACTTTGTAATTGAGTTGCATACACCGAGTTATAGAATTAAAATGAGTTGAAATGGGGATATTAAGTTACGTATGCATATCCTTGTAATTAAAGCACGCAAACACTTCCAAATTAGGCTGCAAACCCCCACATTCAGGAATCTTATGATTTGCAAAGGGATACTAACTTACAAACTCATGTCGTTCCAATTAAAGCAGGCAAACACTTTGTAATTGTATTACAAATCCCCTGTTTTTGAATTCTAATGATTTGAGAACGGTTGAAGAGCTCAACTTAGCATATGATTGCAATTTAAGGTCGTAAACTCTTTGTAATTGTGTTGCACCCCGAGCTTTAAAAGCCCAAATATTTAAATAGGGTTAAGGACTCACTTAACCATATGATGGTAATTGATGCACATAAACACTTTGTAATTGTATTGCAAACCCCAGATGTTCGAAATCCAAGGACTTGAAGATGGGTTGCCAACACACTTTGCGATTTTAGTGTAGTTTAAACGCATATACACATTGTAATTGTACGAAAAAATGCAAGTTTTGGAAATCCAAGGATTCGTAATTGAGTTACGAGCTTACTTTGACGTCACATTGTAACTGAAGCAATTAAATACTTTTCAATTATGTTGAAAACACCATGTTTTAGAAGTCCAAAGATTTGAAAACGGGGTTATGAACTCACTTAAGCATATCCTTGTAATTTAAACGTTTAAACACTTTGTAATTGAGTTGCATACACCGAGTTATAGAATTAAAATGAGTTGAAATGGGGATATTAAGTTACGTATGCATATCCTTGTAATTAAAGCACGCAAACACTTCCAAATTAGGCTGCAAACCCCCACATTCAGGAATCTTATGATTTGCAAAGGGATACTAACTTACAAACTCATGTCGTTCCAATTAAAGCAGGCAAACACTTTGTAATTGTATTACAAATCCCCTGTTTTTGAATTCTAATGATTTGAGAACGGTTGAAGAGCTCAACTTAGCATATGATTGCAATTTAAGGTCGTAAACTCTTTGTAATTGTGTTGCACCCCGAGCTTTAAAAGCCCAAATATTTAAATAGGGTTAAGGACTCACTTAACCATATGATGGTAATTGATGCACATAAACACTTTGTAATTGTATTGCAAACCCCAGATGTTCGAAATCCAAGGACTTGAAGATGGGTTGCCAACACACTTTGCGATTTTAGTGTAGTTTAAACGCATATACACATTGTAATTGTACGAAAAAATGCAAGTTTTGGAAATCCAAGGATTCGTAATTGAGTTACGAGCTTACTTTGACGTCACATTGTAACTGAAGCAATTAAATACTTTTCAATTATGTTGAAAACACCATGTTTTAGAAGTCCAAAGATTTGAAAACGGGGTTATGAACTCACTTAAGCATATCCTTGTAATTTAAACGTTTAAACACTTTGTAATTGAGTTGCATACACCGAGTTATAGAATTAAAATGAGTTGAAATGGGGATATTAAGTTACGTATGCATATCCTTGTAATTAAAGCACGCAAACACTTCCAAATTAGGCTGCAAACCCCCACATTCAGGAATCTTATGATTTGCAAAGGGATACTAACTTACAAACTCATGTCGTTCCAATTAAAGCAGGCAAACACTTTGTAATTGTATTACAAATCCCCTGTTTTTGAATTCTAATGATTTGAGAACGGTTGAAGAGCTCAACTTAGCATATGATTGCAATTTAAGGTCGTAAACTCTTTGTAATTGTGTTGCACCCCGAGCTTTAAAAGCCCAAATATTTAAATAGGGTTAAGGACTCACTTAACCATATGATGGTAATTGATGCACATAAACACTTTGTAATTGTATTGCAAACCCCAGATGTTCGAAATCCAAGGACTTGAAGATGGGTTGCCAACACACTTTGCGATTTTAGTGTAGTTTAAACGCATATACACATTGTAATTGTACGAAAAAATGCAAGTTTTGGAAATCCAAGGATTCGTAATTGAGTTACGAGCTTACTTTGACGTCACATTGTAACTGAAGCAATTAAATACTTTTCAATTATGTTGAAAACACCATGTTTTAGAAGTCCAAAGATTTGAAAACGGGGTTATGAACTCACTTAAGCATATCCTTGTAATTTAAACGTTTAAACACTTTGTAATTGAGTTGCATACACCGAGTTATAGAATTAAAATGAGTTGAAATGGGGATATTAAGTTACGTATGCATATCCTTGTAATTAAAGCACGCAAACACTTCCAAATTAGGCTGCAAACCCCCACATTCAGGAATCTTATGATTTGCAAAGGGATACTAACTTACAAACTCATGTCGTTCCAATTAAAGCAGGCAAACACTTTGTAATTGTATTACAAATCCCCTGTTTTTGAATTCTAATGATTTGAGAACGGTTGAAGAGCTCAACTTAGCATATGATTGCAATTTAAGGTCGTAAACTCTTTGTAATTGTGTTGCACCCCGAGCTTTAAAAGCCCAAATATTTAAATAGGGTTAAGGACTCACTTAACCATATGATGGTAATTGATGCACATAAACACTTTGTAATTGTATTGCAAACCCCAGATGTTCGAAATCCAAGGACTTGAAGATGGGTTGCCAACACACTTTGCGATTTTAGTGTAGTTTAAACGCATATACACATTGTAATTGTACGAAAAAATGCAAGTTTTGGAAATCCAAGGATTCGTAATTGAGTTACGAGCTTACTTTGACGTCACATTGTAACTGAAGCAATTAAATACTTTTCAATTATGTTGAAAACACCATGTTTTAGAAGTCCAAAGATTTGAAAACGGGGTTATGAACTCACTTAAGCATATCCTTGTAATTTAAACGTTTAAACACTTTGTAATTGAGTTGCATACACCGAGTTATAGAATTAAAATGAGTTGAAATGGGGATATTAAGTTACGTATGCATATCCTTGTAATTAAAGCACGCAAACACTTCCAAATTAGGCTGCAAACCCCCACATTCAGGAATCTTATGATTTGCAAAGGGATACTAACTTACAAACTCATGTCGTTCCAATTAAAGCAGGCAAACACTTTGTAATTGTATTACAAATCCCCTGTTTTTGAATTCTAATGATTTGAGAACGGTTGAAGAGCTCAACTTAGCATATGATTGCAATTTAAGGTCGTAAACTCTTTGTAATTGTGTTGCACCCCGAGCTTTAAAAGCCCAAATATTTAAATAGGGTTAAGGACTCACTTAACCATATGATGGTAATTGATGCACATAAACACTTTGTAATTGTATTGCAAACCCCAGATGTTCGAAATCCAAGGACTTGAAGATGGGTTGCCAACACACTTTGCGATTTTAGTGTAGTTTAAACGCATATACACATTGTAATTGTACGAAAAAATGCAAGTTTTGGAAATCCAAGGATTCGTAATTGAGTTACGAGCTTACTTTGACGTCACATTGTAACTGAAGCAATTAAATACTTTTCAATTATGTTGAAAACACCATGTTTTAGAAGTCCAAAGATTTGAAAACGGGGTTATGAACTCACTTAAGCATATCCTTGTAATTTAAACGTTTAAACACTTTGTAATTGAGTTGCATACACCGAGTTATAGAATTAAAATGAGTTGAAATGGGGATATTAAGTTACGTATGCATATCCTTGTAATTAAAGCACGCAAACACTTCCAAATTAGGCTGCAAACCCCCACATTCAGGAATCTTATGATTTGCAAAGGGATACTAACTTACAAACTCATGTCGTTCCAATTAAAGCAGGCAAACACTTTGTAATTGTATTACAAATCCCCTGTTTTTGAATTCTAATGATTTGAGAACGGTTGAAGAGCTCAACTTAGCATATGATTGCAATTTAAGGTCGTAAACTCTTTGTAATTGTGTTGCACCCCGAGCTTTAAAAGCCCAAATATTTAAATAGGGTTAAGGACTCACTTAACCATATGATGGTAATTGATGCACATAAACACTTTGTAATTGTATTGCAAACCCCAGATGTTCGAAATCCAAGGACTTGAAGATGGGTTGCCAACACACTTTGCGATTTTAGTGTAGTTTAAACGCATATACACATTGTAATTGTACGAAAAAATGCAAGTTTTGGAAATCCAAGGATTCGTAATTGAGTTACGAGCTTACTTTGACGTCACATTGTAACTGAAGCAATTAAATACTTTTCAATTATGTTGAAAACACCATGTTTTAGAAGTCCAAAGATTTGAAAACGGGGTTATGAACTCACTTAAGCATATCCTTGTAATTTAAACGTTTAAACACTTTGTAATTGAGTTGCATACACCGAGTTATAGAATTAAAATGAGTTGAAATGGGGATATTAAGTTACGTATGCATATCCTTGTAATTAAAGCACGCAAACACTTCCAAATTAGGCTGCAAACCCCCACATTCAGGAATCTTATGATTTGCAAAGGGATACTAACTTACAAACTCATGTCGTTCCAATTAAAGCAGGCAAACACTTTGTAATTGTATTACAAATCCCCTGTTTTTGAATTCTAATGATTTGAGAACGGTTGAAGAGCTCAACTTAGCATATGATTGCAATTTAAGGTCGTAAACTCTTTGTAATTGTGTTGCACCCCGAGCTTTAAAAGCCCAAATATTTAAATAGGGTTAAGGACTCACTTAACCATATGATGGTAATTGATGCACATAAACACTTTGTAATTGTATTGCAAACCCCAGATGTTCGAAATCCAAGGACTTGAAGATGGGTTGCCAACACACTTTGCGATTTTAGTGTAGTTTAAACGCATATACACATTGTAATTGTACGAAAAAATGCAAGTTTTGGAAATCCAAGGATTCGTAATTGAGTTACGAGCTTACTTTGACGTCACATTGTAACTGAAGCAATTAAATACTTTTCAATTATGTTGAAAACACCATGTTTTAGAAGTCCAAAGATTTGAAAACGGGGTTATGAACTCACTTAAGCATATCCTTGTAATTTAAACGTTTAAACACTTTGTAATTGAGTTGCATACACCGAGTTATAGAATTAAAATGAGTTGAAATGGGGATATTAAGTTACGTATGCATATCCTTGTAATTAAAGCACGCAAACACTTCCAAATTAGGCTGCAAACCCCCACATTCAGGAATCTTATGATTTGCAAAGGGATACTAACTTACAAACTCATGTCGTTCCAATTAAAGCAGGCAAACACTTTGTAATTGTATTACAAATCCCCTGTTTTTGAATTCTAATGATTTGAGAACGGTTGAAGAGCTCAACTTAGCATATGATTGCAATTTAAGGTCGTAAACTCTTTGTAATTGTGTTGCACCCCGAGCTTTAAAAGCCCAAATATTTAAATAGGGTTAAGGACTCACTTAACCATATGATGGTAATTGATGCACATAAACACTTTGTAATTGTATTGCAAACCCCAGATGTTCGAAATCCAAGGACTTGAAGATGGGTTGCCAACACACTTTGCGATTTTAGTGTAGTTTAAACGCATATACACATTGTAATTGTACGAAAAAATGCAAGTTTTGGAAATCCAAGGATTCGTAATTGAGTTACGAGCTTACTTTGACGTCACATTGTAACTGAAGCAATTAAATACTTTTCAATTATGTTGAAAACACCATGTTTTAGAAGTCCAAAGATTTGAAAACGGGGTTATGAACTCACTTAAGCATATCCTTGTAATTTAAACGTTTAAACACTTTGTAATTGAGTTGCATACACCGAGTTATAGAATTAAAATGAGTTGAAATGGGGATATTAAGTTACGTATGCATATCCTTGTAATTAAAGCACGCAAACACTTCCAAATTAGGCTGCAAACCCCCACATTCAGGAATCTTATGATTTGCAAAGGGATACTAACTTACAAACTCATGTCGTTCCAATTAAAGCAGGCAAACACTTTGTAATTGTATTACAAATCCCCTGTTTTTGAATTCTAATGATTTGAGAACGGTTGAAGAGCTCAACTTAGCATATGATTGCAATTTAAGGTCGTAAACTCTTTGTAATTGTGTTGCACCCCGAGCTTTAAAAGCCCAAATATTTAAATAGGGTTAAGGACTCACTTAACCATATGATGGTAATTGATGCACATAAACACTTTGTAATTGTATTGCAAACCCCAGATGTTCGAAATCCAAGGACTTGAAGATGGGTTGCCAACACACTTTGCGATTTTAGTGTAGTTTAAACGCATATACACATTGTAATTGTACGAAAAAATGCAAGTTTTGGAAATCCAAGGATTCGTAATTGAGTTACGAGCTTACTTTGACGTCACATTGTAACTGAAGCAATTAAATACTTTTCAATTATGTTGAAAACACCATGTTTTAGAAGTCCAAAGATTTGAAAACGGGGTTATGAACTCACTTAAGCATATCCTTGTAATTTAAACGTTTAAACACTTTGTAATTGAGTTGCATACACCGAGTTATAGAATTAAAATGAGTTGAAATGGGGATATTAAGTTACGTATGCATATCCTTGTAATTAAAGCACGCAAACACTTCCAAATTAGGCTGCAAACCCCCACATTCAGGAATCTTATGATTTGCAAAGGGATACTAACTTACAAACTCATGTCGTTCCAATTAAAGCAGGCAAACACTTTGTAATTGTATTACAAATCCCCTGTTTTTGAATTCTAATGATTTGAGAACGGTTGAAGAGCTCAACTTAGCATATGATTGCAATTTAAGGTCGTAAACTCTTTGTAATTGTGTTGCACCCCGAGCTTTAAAAGCCCAAATATTTAAATAGGGTTAAGGACTCACTTAACCATATGATGGTAATTGATGCACATAAACACTTTGTAATTGTATTGCAAACCCCAGATGTTCGAAATCCAAGGACTTGAAGATGGGTTGCCAACACACTTTGCGATTTTAGTGTAGTTTAAACGCATATACACATTGTAATTGTACGAAAAAATGCAAGTTTTGGAAATCCAAGGATTCGTAATTGAGTTACGAGCTTACTTTGACGTCACATTGTAACTGAAGCAATTAAATACTTTTCAATTATGTTGAAAACACCATGTTTTAGAAGTCCAAAGATTTGAAAACGGGGTTATGAACTCACTTAAGCATATCCTTGTAATTTAAACGTTTAAACACTTTGTAATTGAGTTGCATACACCGAGTTATAGAATTAAAATGAGTTGAAATGGGGATATTAAGTTACGTATGCATATCCTTGTAATTAAAGCACGCAAACACTTCCAAATTAGGCTGCAAACCCCCACATTCAGGAATCTTATGATTTGCAAAGGGATACTAACTTACAAACTCATGTCGTTCCAATTAAAGCAGGCAAACACTTTGTAATTGTATTACAAATCCCCTGTTTTTGAATTCTAATGATTTGAGAACGGTTGAAGAGCTCAACTTAGCATATGATTGCAATTTAAGGTCGTAAACTCTTTGTAATTGTGTTGCACCCCGAGCTTTAAAAGCCCAAATATTTAAATAGGGTTAAGGACTCACTTAACCATATGATGGTAATTGATGCACATAAACACTTTGTAATTGTATTGCAAACCCCAGATGTTCGAAATCCAAGGACTTGAAGATGGGTTGCCAACACACTTTGCGATTTTAGTGTAGTTTAAACGCATATACACATTGTAATTGTACGAAAAAATGCAAGTTTTGGAAATCCAAGGATTCGTAATTGAGTTACGAGCTTACTTTGACGTCACATTGTAACTGAAGCAATTAAATACTTTTCAATTATGTTGAAAACACCATGTTTTAGAAGTCCAAAGATTTGAAAACGGGGTTATGAACTCACTTAAGCATATCCTTGTAATTTAAACGTTTAAACACTTTGTAATTGAGTTGCATACACCGAGTTATAGAATTAAAATGAGTTGAAATGGGGATATTAAGTTACGTATGCATATCCTTGTAATTAAAGCACGCAAACACTTCCAAATTAGGCTGCAAACCCCCACATTCAGGAATCTTATGATTTGCAAAGGGATACTAACTTACAAACTCATGTCGTTCCAATTAAAGCAGGCAAACACTTTGTAATTGTATTACAAATCCCCTGTTTTTGAATTCTAATGATTTGAGAACGGTTGAAGAGCTCAACTTAGCATATGATTGCAATTTAAGGTCGTAAACTCTTTGTAATTGTGTTGCACCCCGAGCTTTAAAAGCCCAAATATTTAAATAGGGTTAAGGACTCACTTAACCATATGATGGTAATTGATGCACATAAACACTTTGTAATTGTATTGCAAACCCCAGATGTTCGAAATCCAAGGACTTGAAGATGGGTTGCCAACACACTTTGCGATTTTAGTGTAGTTTAAACGCATATACACATTGTAATTGTACGAAAAAATGCAAGTTTTGGAAATCCAAGGATTCGTAATTGAGTTACGAGCTTACTTTGACGTCACATTGTAACTGAAGCAATTAAATACTTTTCAATTATGTTGAAAACACCATGTTTTAGAAGTCCAAAGATTTGAAAACGGGGTTATGAACTCACTTAAGCATATCCTTGTAATTTAAACGTTTAAACACTTTGTAATTGAGTTGCATACACCGAGTTATAGAATTAAAATGAGTTGAAATGGGGATATTAAGTTACGTATGCATATCCTTGTAATTAAAGCACGCAAACACTTCCAAATTAGGCTGCAAACCCCCACATTCAGGAATCTTATGATTTGCAAAGGGATACTAACTTACAAACTCATGTCGTTCCAATTAAAGCAGGCAAACACTTTGTAATTGTATTACAAATCCCCTGTTTTTGAATTCTAATGATTTGAGAACGGTTGAAGAGCTCAACTTAGCATATGATTGCAATTTAAGGTCGTAAACTCTTTGTAATTGTGTTGCACCCCGAGCTTTAAAAGCCCAAATATTTAAATAGGGTTAAGGACTCACTTAACCATATGATGGTAATTGATGCACATAAACACTTTGTAATTGTATTGCAAACCCCAGATGTTCGAAATCCAAGGACTTGAAGATGGGTTGCCAACACACTTTGCGATTTTAGTGTAGTTTAAACGCATATACACATTGTAATTGTACGAAAAAATGCAAGTTTTGGAAATCCAAGGATTCGTAATTGAGTTACGAGCTTACTTTGACGTCACATTGTAACTGAAGCAATTAAATACTTTTCAATTATGTTGAAAACACCATGTTTTAGAAGTCCAAAGATTTGAAAACGGGGTTATGAACTCACTTAAGCATATCCTTGTAATTTAAACGTTTAAACACTTTGTAATTGAGTTGCATACACCGAGTTATAGAATTAAAATGAGTTGAAATGGGGATATTAAGTTACGTATGCATATCCTTGTAATTAAAGCACGCAAACACTTCCAAATTAGGCTGCAAACCCCCACATTCAGGAATCTTATGATTTGCAAAGGGATACTAACTTACAAACTCATGTCGTTCCAATTAAAGCAGGCAAACACTTTGTAATTGTATTACAAATCCCCTGTTTTTGAATTCTAATGATTTGAGAACGGTTGAAGAGCTCAACTTAGCATATGATTGCAATTTAAGGTCGTAAACTCTTTGTAATTGTGTTGCACCCCGAGCTTTAAAAGCCCAAATATTTAAATAGGGTTAAGGACTCACTTAACCATATGATGGTAATTGATGCACATAAACACTTTGTAATTGTATTGCAAACCCCAGATGTTCGAAATCCAAGGACTTGAAGATGGGTTGCCAACACACTTTGCGATTTTAGTGTAGTTTAAACGCATATACACATTGTAATTGTACGAAAAAATGCAAGTTTTGGAAATCCAAGGATTCGTAATTGAGTTACGAGCTTACTTTGACGTCACATTGTAACTGAAGCAATTAAATACTTTTCAATTATGTTGAAAACACCATGTTTTAGAAGTCCAAAGATTTGAAAACGGGGTTATGAACTCACTTAAGCATATCCTTGTAATTTAAACGTTTAAACACTTTGTAATTGAGTTGCATACACCGAGTTATAGAATTAAAATGAGTTGAAATGGGGATATTAAGTTACGTATGCATATCCTTGTAATTAAAGCACGCAAACACTTCCAAATTAGGCTGCAAACCCCCACATTCAGGAATCTTATGATTTGCAAAGGGATACTAACTTACAAACTCATGTCGTTCCAATTAAAGCAGGCAAACACTTTGTAATTGTATTACAAATCCCCTGTTTTTGAATTCTAATGATTTGAGAACGGTTGAAGAGCTCAACTTAGCATATGATTGCAATTTAAGGTCGTAAACTCTTTGTAATTGTGTTGCACCCCGAGCTTTAAAAGCCCAAATATTTAAATAGGGTTAAGGACTCACTTAACCATATGATGGTAATTGATGCACATAAACACTTTGTAATTGTATTGCAAACCCCAGATGTTCGAAATCCAAGGACTTGAAGATGGGTTGCCAACACACTTTGCGATTTTAGTGTAGTTTAAACGCATATACACATTGTAATTGTACGAAAAAATGCAAGTTTTGGAAATCCAAGGATTCGTAATTGAGTTACGAGCTTACTTTGACGTCACATTGTAACTGAAGCAATTAAATACTTTTCAATTATGTTGAAAACACCATGTTTTAGAAGTCCAAAGATTTGAAAACGGGGTTATGAACTCACTTAAGCATATCCTTGTAATTTAAACGTTTAAACACTTTGTAATTGAGTTGCATACACCGAGTTATAGAATTAAAATGAGTTGAAATGGGGATATTAAGTTACGTATGCATATCCTTGTAATTAAAGCACGCAAACACTTCCAAATTAGGCTGCAAACCCCCACATTCAGGAATCTTATGATTTGCAAAGGGATACTAACTTACAAACTCATGTCGTTCCAATTAAAGCAGGCAAACACTTTGTAATTGTATTACAAATCCCCTGTTTTTGAATTCTAATGATTTGAGAACGGTTGAAGAGCTCAACTTAGCATATGATTGCAATTTAAGGTCGTAAACTCTTTGTAATTGTGTTGCACCCCGAGCTTTAAAAGCCCAAATATTTAAATAGGGTTAAGGACTCACTTAACCATATGATGGTAATTGATGCACATAAACACTTTGTAATTGTATTGCAAACCCCAGATGTTCGAAATCCAAGGACTTGAAGATGGGTTGCCAACACACTTTGCGATTTTAGTGTAGTTTAAACGCATATACACATTGTAATTGTACGAAAAAATGCAAGTTTTGGAAATCCAAGGATTCGTAATTGAGTTACGAGCTTACTTTGACGTCACATTGTAACTGAAGCAATTAAATACTTTTCAATTATGTTGAAAACACCATGTTTTAGAAGTCCAAAGATTTGAAAACGGGGTTATGAACTCACTTAAGCATATCCTTGTAATTTAAACGTTTAAACACTTTGTAATTGAGTTGCATACACCGAGTTATAGAATTAAAATGAGTTGAAATGGGGATATTAAGTTACGTATGCATATCCTTGTAATTAAAGCACGCAAACACTTCCAAATTAGGCTGCAAACCCCCACATTCAGGAATCTTATGATTTGCAAAGGGATACTAACTTACAAACTCATGTCGTTCCAATTAAAGCAGGCAAACACTTTGTAATTGTATTACAAATCCCCTGTTTTTGAATTCTAATGATTTGAGAACGGTTGAAGAGCTCAACTTAGCATATGATTGCAATTTAAGGTCGTAAACTCTTTGTAATTGTGTTGCACCCCGAGCTTTAAAAGCCCAAATATTTAAATAGGGTTAAGGACTCACTTAACCATATGATGGTAATTGATGCACATAAACACTTTGTAATTGTATTGCAAACCCCAGATGTTCGAAATCCAAGGACTTGAAGATGGGTTGCCAACACACTTTGCGATTTTAGTGTAGTTTAAACGCATATACACATTGTAATTGTACGAAAAAATGCAAGTTTTGGAAATCCAAGGATTCGTAATTGAGTTACGAGCTTACTTTGACGTCACATTGTAACTGAAGCAATTAAATACTTTTCAATTATGTTGAAAACACCATGTTTTAGAAGTCCAAAGATTTGAAAACGGGGTTATGAACTCACTTAAGCATATCCTTGTAATTTAAACGTTTAAACACTTTGTAATTGAGTTGCATACACCGAGTTATAGAATTAAAATGAGTTGAAATGGGGATATTAAGTTACGTATGCATATCCTTGTAATTAAAGCACGCAAACACTTCCAAATTAGGCTGCAAACCCCCACATTCAGGAATCTTATGATTTGCAAAGGGATACTAACTTACAAACTCATGTCGTTCCAATTAAAGCAGGCAAACACTTTGTAATTGTATTACAAATCCCCTGTTTTTGAATTCTAATGATTTGAGAACGGTTGAAGAGCTCAACTTAGCATATGATTGCAATTTAAGGTCGTAAACTCTTTGTAATTGTGTTGCACCCCGAGCTTTAAAAGCCCAAATATTTAAATAGGGTTAAGGACTCACTTAACCATATGATGGTAATTGATGCACATAAACACTTTGTAATTGTATTGCAAACCCCAGATGTTCGAAATCCAAGGACTTGAAGATGGGTTGCCAACACACTTTGCGATTTTAGTGTAGTTTAAACGCATATACACATTGTAATTGTACGAAAAAATGCAAGTTTTGGAAATCCAAGGATTCGTAATTGAGTTACGAGCTTACTTTGACGTCACATTGTAACTGAAGCAATTAAATACTTTTCAATTATGTTGAAAACACCATGTTTTAGAAGTCCAAAGATTTGAAAACGGGGTTATGAACTCACTTAAGCATATCCTTGTAATTTAAACGTTTAAACACTTTGTAATTGAGTTGCGTACACCGAGTTATAGAATTAAAATGAGTTGAAATGGGGATATTAAGTTACGTATTGTTGGTTTGGTGATCTTGATCTACAACCAAATTAGGACCGAATATACGAAGCTCTACGAACTACTAACTACGTGCGGAATCCATAGCTAGTATGTAAAATAACAAAGAACACATGCAATTCCATAAACACTCTTGTATATATCAACAAATGATTACAAGAACAAAAGATTCTCACACAGAGAATTTCCTCACAACTCTGATCAAAGTTCTACTGAAAATACAAATAAAACATCTATTTATACTAACAGTACCAGCGAACCTTCAATCAATAAGGTTTGCTAGCCGAACCCTAAGGTTCGGTGAACGAACCCTTAGGGTTCGTTAGACAAACCTTACTCACGAACCATAGGTTCGCCGAACCCTACACCTTCTATAGTTCGGCTGATTGTTAAGGTTCGTGGGCCAAACCAACCTTAACAAAAAGCAGCGAACCCTTTACAAATATAAATAAAACTATCTTTTGAATAGCAAACAATTACAAAATATGTACTAACAAACTCCCCCTAAATGTTTGCTATCAAAATCTTTTAATCTTTATTTTCTGCTTTGTCTTGTACTTCACTTGATTCTTCAACTATATCAGTCACCACATTATCCACCGCTCTAATTACAACAGAACGTGGAATCTTTGCTAATCTTTCAGCTTCAATCTTTGCATCTCGTTCATCTCTTTCCTTCTGCACTTGCATCAATTCAGTGTAAAGATAATTCACATCATTCCAATTGCAACCAGAATGTATTTTCAAAGTGAAACACATTTGTGCAATGGTTTGATATTGAATAGCCATATCTTTATAACTGACTCCATACTCATGCCATCCTTCTTCAGCATAAATCTGAGCTGAATCCAACAAAGCAATATCATCTCTTGAACAATTAACAATCCATATAGGATCAAACAGTCTTATAACTCTCCAATCATTGTCTTGTTTCAGAACAATTACACACTCAGAATTCTGTTCATCATAAAACCAGAACTTGAAATAAGGATTCCAATTCTGTTCAACCTTTCTGAGTCTTGGTCTTTTATAAACAACTGACTTCAGATAATTCTTGAATCTTTCTCTATATTGAGGAGATAACAAACTCCATCCATGCCTTGCCTCTTTCTTTAACAAGTTTTCAAAAATCTCATTATGTCGAGTCTGAATAGGCTTGATCATCCTTAACTGTGAAAGTCTTCTACACTCATAAACTGGTAATGTCATTAAATCAATTGCTTTTCCAAAGTATTGACATCCATCAGTCCTCTTCACCACATAGCATCCTTTGTCAGCTAAACTTCCAGAAATATAATGAAAATAACCATAACTAATGATCTTTCCATTCATCTTAGACTTAGAACCAATCTTGAACTTCTTAACTTGTTTAGACAAGTTTTCTGGATCCTTATCTTCAAAAACCTCTCTCATAATCTTGAAAGAATGTAAATGAGCAATTATGTACTTTCTTTCATCTTCAAAATCTTGCCAATAATCCCAATTAGTCTTTTCTCGAACTGGATTCAATGTAGAACTTGACATACTCCCAGCTATAAAAATTTTCTTCAAAGAATCCAAAGCTAACAATTCTTCATCAATAATATCTTTATCATAATCAGACATATCATCATCAACATCCTTCTCAAAATCAAATATCAAATCATCATCATCATCATTATCAAACACACTTTGATATTCCTGAATTGAGTAATCCCCAACAATTTCTCCTTCTTCAATTTCTTGATCAATTTGAACTTCAATGATCTTTCGCTGTAAATCAACATCAGAATGCATTTTAAATAAATCAAAAAAAGTAGGCAGAGAGTAATCAACAACAGTCTTGTCATTTTCCATTTCAACCAAATCATCAGAATCACTTTCAGTACAATCCCTGACTCTATCATCCGAAACTGCACTAATAGGAGCTGCATCAGTAACATTCTTTGAATGATCATAAACAATCAAAGCTCCAGTCATAGCATTTAAACCACCAACATTTCCAGCAACTCCACCAGCACCACCATCTGCTTCATCATCTCCATGATAATCAAAATCATCTAAATGTTCATCCACATCTGTATCTCCATAATCAACTTTTTCTTCATCTTCATCTTCTTTCTTCTCTTCTTCATCATCAATGTTCACAACTTCTTTATCAATTCCAGAACTTGATGCTTCTGATTTCGTCACTTTCTTTTCTAAATCTTCAATCTTAGATCTCAATTCCGAATTTTCATGTTGCAATCCAACAATATCCTCAAATTGTAACTTTACCAAAAACTCTAACTCAGAAATTTTGTCTTTCATTGCTTTCTTTTCAGCAGCCTCCTCTTCTTTCCATTTAAACATTAATTCCATCTGAGTTTTTAATTCATCCAATCCAGAAGAACCAACATCTTGTTCCTTTTCCTTTTGCAAACTTTCAACTTCTTTAGTCAACAAAGATATTCTTCTTTTGAGATCAGAATCATCATAATCTGTAAAATGAATATCACCTAAATCATCAAGTCCAGAAAATAAGTCATCTCTAGGAATTGATTCCTGAGGCATAGAAGATCCTGGTAACGAAGTAGTCACAGTAGTTGTCTCCACAAAAGAAGGTATAAAAGAAGCTTCATTCACAAACACTGGAGTTTGTGAAGTAGAAATGTGAATATCAGAAGATGAAATAACAGTAGCAATCACTGGTGAAACAGAAACAGCAGCAATCACTGGTGAGACAGAAGCAGAGACTGAAGTAACAACTGATGAAAACACACTGGTCTTAGTAGCCTTAGTCTTTCTTTTCTCATAAGGCCCTCTCTTGGCCATTCTCTTCAATTTCTTTGGCTTTGAACTTTCAGGCTCTTCAGGTTCAAAAATTGGATCATCTTTTTCAGCTTTTTCTTCAGCAGCCTTTTCAACGAATTTCCTTTTCATTCTCTTGACCATCTGATTTCCTTCTTGAACCAACTCATATTCTGATTCTGTATCAGAAGATTCACTTTCAACATCATCAACAACAACATCTTCAGTTTGCTTTTCAGAATCATCAATCTCTAAAGGCTCTTGTGAACTTGGCTCTTGTGAAGTTTGAACTTGTGGAGTAGATTGAGAAGTTTGACCAGATGATTTCTTTGATTGTCTTGGAGGTGGTGGAGGAGGAACATCAGTATCATCTCTAATCACATCTTCAGTGTCAGAATCCGACTCTGCATGCCTCCATGCATCACCTTCAGGAGCAACATAGTTTGCCCTGACACAGTGAGCAATCAAGTTTTTCTCTAAAACAGCATCTCCAGTCCTTTGATAAACTTTAACTTGACCCAAGCTAATGTCATTCATATGCTTTAGCTTCAACAAATCTCCAGCTTCCCTAGGCAATTGCCCCTCAGGCATCCTCTCATCAATCAGCATCTGTATGAATCTAGGATACATGTAGAATCTATCCTTAACCTTGGTGATGTTGTCACACATATATCTGAATATCATCCCAGAAAAATTGAACGGTTTGTTCAATATGAGAGCAACCATGGCAGATCGCATCAAATCTCTCATCTCATCAAATGTGCCTTTCCTCATACTAAGGCAATGCAGCAACACATGTGCTAGAAACTTGTACTGCAGAGGAAGCTTACCCTTCTTCACTGAAATGGAGTTATAAACTCCAAAGTATCTAATACGTAGAAAACAACCTTTGATACAACTCTCAGGAATGAGAGTCATACCCTCTGGTTCACCTCCAAAATGTAATACTCTTCTGATATCAGCTTCAGTGATACGAATTGCTTGTCCAAGCACATTCGCATCAATAGTATATACATCATCTACAGTAATCACTCTTGCAGAACTCCAGAAACTCTGAATATGTGAACGATAAATCTGAACTGAACTTGATATGGCATGATATACCCTCGATCTTCTCAAAAACTCAATCATCGGTCTGAACTCTTTACCATTCTTGGTAGTGGGATCCAGATATGCACATATGTTGTGTTTATCGCCAAACACTAAGTTCGCCATGTCTACAAATAAAAGAAACAAAATTAGAAACAAAAATTAAACAAAATATTAAAAATAAAACTAAAAAAAAATTCTAAGTAATAAAATGCAGCGAACCCTATATACTATGGCGAACCTTATAACTAAACGAACCCTATTTGTTCTGGCGAACTATTCCCTAAACGAACCCTTAATAAACTGACGAACCATGCATTGAACGAACCTTAAATGAATTGGCGAACTATTCAATGAACGAACCCTAATGAAATTCAAAGGTTCGCCACGAACCTTCAAGAATTCAGCGAACCCTGATAGTTCGGCGAACCTAAAGTTCGTTCAGCAAACCTGTTAACACCAAAATTTTAACAAACACAAAAATCTCGAATTTCTTGAAAAAATTCACACACCTAGGTTCGAACCTAACCGATGAATGATTTTAATGAAAACAATTTCTTCAATTTCCAATTTTTATCAAGTTAAAATCAAATTTACAGTCACGATTTTCAAATTTCTAAAAACACTCAAATCTCTCAAATTACTCGGTCAAATTCCAAGATTTATACCTAAGAATGTTCACGATATGATTCTGATTCTAATGATGTAAACGAAAAACTCTGGGGGGTCCAAAATCAAAATTCGAAAAATACTTCTGGAGGGTTCGTCGTCTGCAATCAAAATGAAAGTGACGAACTATTTCCACGAACCCTGTATTTATATCTTACGAACCCTTTAAGCGAACTATATTCACGAACCCTCTCAACGAACTATTTCAGCGAACTATATCAACGAACCCTCTCAGCGAACCATCTCAGTGAACCAATTCAGCGAACCCTCTGTGAACTACTTTCACGAACCTTATCAACGAACCCATTCAACAAACCTTGTCAACGAACCCAACCAACGAACCTTTTCAAAATTTGATTTTTTCTTTTGAATTCAAAACAAAATTCATGTTTAATTATTCCAAGGTCAAACAAATAATCAAAAATTATCAATTTAACATCAGATTCAAAAAAAATAAAATCTTTTTGTATTTTTAATTTTTTTTAGAACAAAACAAACTACAAATTAACAAAACTAATTCAACTAAAATTAAAATCTTTTTGTTTGAGAAAGATTCAAAACACGAGATCATATTATTTTACAATTTTCAATACATCTGTTTATATTATTTAAAATATTAAATTTCAAATCACAAAACTAAGATGATTGTTAGTATACTTATCCTCTTAAATTTATTACTTAATCAAAAATCAGTTTAAAACACAATTTTGAAAACATTTTATAATACTCCATTAACTTGAACACATCCCCGATTTGTGAATAATTAAACCAACATAAATGTTCTTAAAATTTTAAAATATCAATTTTAACTAATTTGATCATGCAAAAATAAAGCAGAATTTCTTTTCTGAAAATAACAAAATAAAAACAATTTGAACTTGTTCAAATTCTTAGAATCAAGGTTGATACTTTCGTATGCTCAAATGATCCTGAAAATGAACTAAACAATAATTTAAGTTTAAGATTTAACAATCAGATCGATATTCCCATATACACATAGATTGTCCAAATCTTAAACAAAACCAAGAAAACAAATTTGAATTGTTTAAAACTATAACATTCAGGTCGATACGTAAGTATACACAAAGAATGTTTCAGTTTTAAACTAAAATAAAAGAAAAACAAAATTTTAATTTCTTTTGAAAATGAAACACATGATCAAACTAGTATTTTGACTTTTTATTTAAAAACATTTTGTCAGAAAATTACCACTCTTTCAGGACAAAACTAAGTACTGCATTCTAAGCACCTGTTTCTTATAAAACATAATCAAAATTATATTTAAACTTTTCTTAACTAAGTAATAAACCTACCAACACATCATTCTTAGTACTTGTAATTACTTTTATAATTTTAATAACACAAACAGACATATTTCCAAATGCAAATAATGTACTATCATTTCTCACTTTATTGAATCAAATTCTCAGATTTTTTATTTTTAATGTTTTTGTGTTTTCTATAATACTTCTCCCCCTAAAAACTAAAACATAAAAAATAAAGAAAAATCTGATGTTAATTCAATAAAGTTGATTACGAAGGAATTTGATTTTTTATTACCTCTCCCATGACCCTGATCCCATTTAATTTGAGTAAATACTCAAAGCGTTGTTTATCAAAGGCCTTGGTTAGGAGGTCTGCACGTTGCTCGTTTGTGTGTATCTTCACAACATCAATCAGTTTCTTTTCATAACAATCTCGTATGAAATGAAACCGAATGTCAATATGTTTAGAACGTGAATGATACACTGGATTCTTGGTAATCGCAATCGCAGCCTCATTGTCGACATGAATCGGGGTAGTTAGGAAATTAAGTCCATAGTCTCTCATCTGTTGTTGTATCCACAAAACTTGGGAACAACAACTGGCAGCTGCTACATATTCAGCTTCACATGTAGATGTAGCAACAGAAGTCTGTTTCTTGCACTGCCATGAGACTAACCTCTCCCCCAAAAACTGAGCACCTCCAGTAGTTGATTTGGAGTCAGTCTTACATCCTCCATAGTCTGAATCACTGTAAGCATGAAAGGAGTAGTTATCATCCTTAGGATACCACAGACCGGTGTCTGGAGTACCCTTCAGATAACGTAAAATCCTCTTGACTGCAATCAGATGAGAAACCTTAGGTTTTGATTGATATCGAGCACAGATACTTGTAGCGAATACAATATCTGGTCGAGATGCAGTCAAATACATTAAGCTCCCAATCATTCCACGATACAATGTAGCATCGATTAACTCCCCCTTAATATCCGGCTCAATCCCGTGATTGGGCTGGATGGGCGTGGAAATAGGTTTACAATCAAGCATGCTAAAACGCTTCAGCACATCTTGAATATATTTGGTCTGATGGATAAAAATACCATCATCAGACTGATCTATTTGTAAACCCAAAAAGAACTTAATGTCAGACATTGCACTCATCTCGAACTTCTCAATCATCACCTGTTTAAATTCTAAACACATCTGCTCATCGGTAGATCCAAAGATGATGTCATCCACATAGATCTGAACAAGGAGAATATCCTTGCCCTTTTCCCGATAAAACAGAGTTTTATCTATCTGACCCCTATTGAACCCGTGTTCAATAAGGTGAGTCGAGAGAGTCTCATACCAAGCTCGAGGAGCTTGATGAAGACCGTACAGTGCTTTGTCGAGGATATAGACCTGATCCCGGTGGATAGGATCCTCAAAGCCCGGTGGCTGACAAACATACACTGTCTCCTTTAAAGAACCATAGAGGAATGCAGACTTAACATCCAGTTGAAAAACTTTAAACTTCCTGTGAGCAGCAAAAGATAAGAACAATCTTATTGCTTCAAGCCTTGCCACTGGTGCAAAAACCTCATCATAGTCAATTCCCTCTATTTGTCTGAACCCTTGAACAACCAAACGTGCCTTATTTCGCACAATCACTCCTCTATCATCGCGCTTACACTTCAACACCCACCTGGTGCCAATCTTCTTTTCACCTTTTGGTAAATCTACCAAATGCCAAACTCCAAGTTTCTGAAACTGATTGAGCTCCTCTTGCATAGCCTCCACCCAGGCAGGCTCACGCAGAGCTTCAGTTACAGATTTAGGCTCAATCTGAGAAACGAATGCAGAATGCATCCATAACTCTTGAGTCCCATGATTACGTTCCAATTCAACGTACAAACTCTCCTCGTTTGTAACTTGCCTTCTCGTCTGTACTCCAACAGACGGATCTCCAATAATCTGCTCCACAGGGTGATTCACATGGACTCTGGACACTGGCACTTGCGGAACACCAACTCCATGATCAAGATTTGTGATATCTTGTTCTTCATTTTGATCCTGAGAAATTGCATCTTCAAAAATTTCTTGATCATCCTCCGATGACCAGTCATCATTAACTGCTTCAGTAATGCCTTCCTCAGTTGGAGAATTATCTTTAACTTGATGAGAAACTTCTTGATCTTCAGAATTTTGTAAGTCATATAACATCTGCAAAGAAATTTCATCATCAGTAACAGTAGGAAACAAGTTAAAAGACTCGAAAAGTTTATCATAATCGAATAACCAATTTGGACCTTTGCCTTCCGGTATAGGTGTATGTCGTTGAACATCCACATTATACCAGAGTTCCACAACACCCGTGCGTTTGTTAAACACACGTTTGTTTGGTAGGCTATAACCCAGAAAGAAACCTTCTTCAACCTTAGAGTTGAATTTAGCATCTTTCTTGAGCATTGTACAAGGAGCCCCAAAGGGTTCCAGGTGTTCCAAATTTGGTTTCCGATTCTGAAGAAGTTCATAACAAGTCTTTTTATGTCTTTTGACTATCAGCACTCGATTAAGGGTAAAACAGGCGGTCGCTACGGCTTCACTCCAGAAAGTAATGGGCAGTTTTGAATCAGCTAACATCGTTCTAGCAGACTCTATCAATGTACGATTTTTCCTCTCAGCCACACCGTTCATTTGTGGTTCATACGGTGCGCTAAACTGCTGCTGAATCCCTTTAGAATCACAAAAAGCTTCCATGTTCTGATTCTTGAATTCTGTCCCATTGTCTGATCGAACCCGCCTAACCCTTAACTTGTACAAAGTCTCCAATCTGTTCACAAGCAACACAAAGTTTTCATAAGTTTCTGATTTAGTCTTTAAAAACAAAACCCATGAAAATCGAGAAAAATCATCGGTCACAACAAAGCAATAAGATTCACCACCAATACTCTTCACATTAATCGGTCCAAACAGATCCATGTGAAGGAGTTCTAATGGTTTATCAATAGAAAAGACAGTTTTAGATTTATGTGACCTCCTTTTCTGTTTTCCTTTTTACAAGAAACACACACATCAGGTAATCTAAAATGTTTAACATGTACACCATCAACCAGATGATTATGTACAAGATAATTCATTTTTCTGATGTGTATGTGACCCATTCGTCTATGCCAAGACCAAGTATCCTGTTCTGTGGCCTTCGACACTAGACATGTTTCAACTTGATTTACCGTCTCCGCCTTAGCCATGTCCAACACATATAAGTCCTTATACCTGTCGGCAGTCATCAGAATCCAGTCATCAGGAATTTGAATACCTTGTTTGAGCACATAACACTTCTTGTCATCAAACAACACCTGATAACCTTTATCACATATCTGTGATACACTTAAAAGATTGTTAGTTAACTCCTTGCAAAAATTGACGTTATCAAACGAAACTTTACCGTTAGTCAAACTACCACATCCAGTAATCTGACCGCCCTTATCTCCTGCAAAGTTAACGTAACATCCTTTCATTTCCTTGAAATCTCTCAACAAAACTAACTCTCCTGTCATATGCCTGGAGCATCCACTATCAACAATCCATCGACTGTTGATATGGCCCGTGAATGCATCCTGCATCATAAATTACAACAAAATTTGATTAGTACCAAAAGGGATGACTCCCGCCTTTTCGGCGTTGAGTCTCCCCGAACTGCCACCTGCCGTTCGATCTTGATGAATTACTTGAAGAACCATCTTCCAAGTATTCATCATTTCTCAAATCAAATTTATCTCCTGACCTGTATCTGGATTTCCAATAAGAATTTGAATTTTGTTTTGAAAAATCTTTATGATGAAAATTATCATAAAATCCATCATCAGATGATGATGATCTATTCAAAACCTCTTTACCTTTTTGTTGATTATCAAAAACTCTTTGTTTATGAAATTTTTCATCCTTAACCCAGATACACTCAGGATCAAATTTCCTGAGAATTTTCATCTCATCCTCACTAGGCTTTACCCTCCTAGTAGTTTTATCAGAATGAATTACCCGACTGTCATTAGAAAAAATTTTCTTCTTAACCTTGTGATTTGGACAATTAACAGAAATATGCCCTTTGCCTCCACAAGTGAAACACTGTCGTGTTTCTCGTGGAGTAAAAGTATGAAATCTGTTACAATTATCCATATCACATTCAGAAATGACATGTCCCAGTTTCCCGCATCTGTAGCATTTCCTTGATGACACCTTCTTTGGCTTTTCATCACACCCCTTAGATGAATTCAAAGATTTAGATGCTACAGATGGAGATTTAATCTTTTTCTTCAATTCAGTGACTTTGGTTTTACCATTCTTTTGAAAATTCTTTGAAGTTCCATTGTTTCCAACCCTACTTTGATTAACATTGTCAACAACTTTGACAAACTTCTTGTCAACTTTTTTAACAACTTTCTCTGATTTTTTAAAAACTTTGCTTGACTCTCCATTTTGTGTTGTTAAAGACTCAACAAACACAATTGGCTTAACAGTGGAAGTAGTCTTGACTTTTAAGTGTGATTTTGAAACAGACTTGTTTTTAGTCCCAGAATTCCCAACATTCTTTATTTCAGATTTTGATTTCTGAAAAACTTGATTCTTCTTATCCACAGACTTGTCCTTTTGATGACCAATCATTCTTAGAATATCATCTGAATATTCTAAATCAGTGATGTCCTCAATGATAGGAGCATCATTGTCAACAAAATCACTTTCATGATCAGATCCATTCTTCTTTAATGAAATAGGATCAACTTCTAACTCAGGCTCAAGTTGTGGTCTAGGTACAAAACTAGAAGGAGGTGGAACAGAATGAAAACCAATCCCAGAACTATCACGTGAATTTTGCATAGCCGCAAAATAATCAATGACATATGCGGAATTCTGATAGTTTTCAAGCTTGGCTTTGTTTAATTCAGCTTCAGCTTTTGCTTCTGCCAATTCCACTTTTAACTTCTGAACTGAGTCTAAATGTACAGAAACTGCATAATTGTTTTGCAAAACCTTGATTTTCAAGTCTTCATTTTCTTTGCTAAGATCTATTATCTTCTTATCAAATGCCTTTTCTTTAGAAATCAACTTTTTGTTTGCCTCTGTGCATTCCCTCAGATCAGAAGTTAACTGAGAATTCATTTCTTTAAGTCTATCTATCATCTCATACAAATCACTTTGTACCTCAGTCATCTCTTCAATTTTCTCTTTTCCTTTGCTAGATTCTTCTTCTAAAGAAGCCATGAACGCACCCATAAGATCATCATACTTGACACCCCAGTCATAGCCTTCATCTGCTTGACTCACAAGTGCTTTAGAAGTTGATTCTTCAGTCTTTTCTTTCTTTTTCTGATTCTCTTCTCTTGGTTTGAAAGGATTCAGATTTCCTTGCTTTTTGGGATTCTTGCACTCTCTTGCAAAATGACCATGTTCTCCACAGTTATAACACTGTGTTGATTTTGGATTAAATCCAAACTTTGTGTTCCGGTCAAAAGTAAATTTCTTCCCAGTCTTCTTCTCATATCTGTTAATTCTGCGAATAACACTCGCCAGCGCCCACTGAGTATCTATCAGCTCCATCTCATCCTCATCTATCTGAGCATAGTCTTCAAAAGTCAAATTGGCATTTCCAATTCTTCCAGCTACTTGCTCATCATATGCACTCACTACACATGATAAAATAGACATGTGATCTTTTACTGCTTCAACTGTTACTTTTCCCAAATTTGAAGTATTCAGCTGTACTGGTGGTGAAATTGATTCAGACTTTTTCTCATTGATCGGACAATGTGAACTAGAACTTGAAGATCCAGAAGAACTCTGAGAAGTTTCAGAAGTTCTAGACACAAATGCAGTCTGTATTTTTGCAGATGCAGCAGGAGGTGTAGCAACTGATCCACCATATAATGAAGGATCTTGAGTAACATTTACTCTCCTTGCTTTACGCTTATCTTTCATTTCTTGTTCCTCCAGTTTCTGAATAAATTCTACCAAAGTTAATCCAGGTAGATTTTCTCTCAATATCAACACCAAAGAATTCCACTTATCTGGCAATGCATCAGCTAAACAGTCTATCTTCTCATCCTCAGTATACTCAATGCCATATTTCCTTACTTCAGTCAACAAATGTCTGTATCTGGTAATCAAGGCATCTAGAGTTTCATTTCCGATGATGTTGAAATTTTCAAACTCCTTTCTGATGTCAGTGGCTTTCATTTTCTTCAGATTTGTGTTTCCTTCAACTCTAGCCTTCAATGCATTCCACAGACTATATGCAGTCTTGTGCTCATCAAACTGATGTAAAATTTGATTTGGAATAGCTTGACTTAATAACCAGTAAGCTTTCTTCTCTGAATCATACTTCTTCCTTTCATCTACATCAAGTCTTTCCAAGAGTTGATACAAATCAGTTCCAACCACTCTAGGTCTCTCATAAGGAGATAAAATTCTTTCCCATAAATTTGTATCTGTTCCATTAAGATGAGTCTCAAAACGTCCTTTCCAATTATCATAATCTGCTAAATCCAGTAACTTTGGAACTTTATTTGTGCTTCCCACTTCAGTCTCACTGATTAAAATACTTTGAAGTTTTGTGTTCTGACTTGCCATTGCCGCGTACATATCAGACATGATTTTAAAATCTTAAGCAGCGAACCCTTTTCTGATTTTGAACTAGCCGAACCTTCAATTTATCCTCAGACGAACCTTAGACAAAATTCTGTCTCAGCCGAACCTTCAGCCGAACCTTAGCCGAACCTATGGACTAAAATTTTCCTTCAGCCGAACCTTTGAGCAGCGAAGCTTTGAACAACGAACCTTGTGAGTCACGAACTCTTGAGAAACGAACCTTTGGACAAACGAACCAAAGACTTAACGAACCCTTGTTTCAAGCGAACCCTTAGACGAACTTTTGCCGAACTATCTCACAAACTGAGCGAACTATTTGAACGAACCCTTGCCGAACTATCAAACGAACCCTCTGGAAAACCAGAATAACAGCGAACCCTTTGTTTACAGCAACTCAAGGTTCGTGAAACGAACCTGTAACAAAAATTTGAAATTTTTGAGCGGGAAATCTCTCAAATCTTCAACAAATCCTTCCAAAACTCTACCAAAATACTTCCAAAACTTTAATTGTTGCAATTCAACAACAATTGACAAGAAAAACAGCCGCAAACACCAAGAAAATCAATCAAGAAGAAATAGAATGTAGCCATTGATGATCTTCATCTCTTCAACACTTCAATTGCATGAAATCTTTGAAATTATTGTGTAGAACTTCACCAAACGCTCTGATACCACTGTTGGTTTGGTGATCTTGATCTACAACCAAATTAGGACCGAATATACGAAGCTCTACGAACTACTAACTACGTGCGGAATCCATAGCTAGTATGTAAAATAACAAAGAACACATGCAATTCCATAAACACTCTTGTATATATCAACAAATGATTACAAGAACAAAAGATTCTCACACAGAGAATTTCCTCACAACTCTGATCAAAGTTCTACTGAAAATACAAATAAAACATCTATTTATACTAACAGTACCAGCGAACCTTCAATCAATAAGGTTTGCTAGCCGAACCCTAAGGTTCGGTGAACGAACCCTTAGGGTTCGTTAGACAAACCTTACTCACGAACCATAGGTTCGCCGAACCCTACACCTTCTATAGTTCGGCTGATTGTTAAGGTTCGTGGGCCAAACCAACCTTAACAAAAAGCAGCGAACCCTTTACAAATATAAATAAAACTATCTTTTGAATAGCAAACAATTACAAAATATGTACTAACACGTATGCATATCCTTGTTATTAATGCACGCAAACACTTCCAAATTAGGCTGCAAACCCCCACATTCAGGAATCTTATGATTTGCAAAGGGATACTAACTTACAAACTCATGTCGTTCCAATTAAAGCAGGCAAACACTTTGTAATTGTATTACAAATCCCCTGTTTTTGAATTCTAATGATTTGAGAACGGTTGAAGAGCTCAACTTAGCATATGATTGCAATTTAAGGTCGTAAACTCTTTGTAATTGTGTTGCACCCCGAGCTTTAAAAGCCCAAATATTTAAATAGGGTTAAGGACTCACTTAACCATATGATGGTAATTGATGCACATAAACACTTTGTAATTGTATTGCAAACCCCAGATGTTCGAAATCCAAGGACTTGAAGATGGGTTGCCAACACACTTTGCGATTTTAGTGTAGTTTAAACGCATATACACATTGTAATTGTACGAAAAAAAGCAAGTTTTGGAAATCCAAGGATTCGTAATTGAGTTACGAGCTTACTTTGACGTCACATTGTAACTGAAGCAATTAAATACTTTTCAATTATGTTGAAAACACCATGTTTTAGAAGTCCAAAGATTTGAAAACGGGGTTTGAACTCACTTAAGCATATCCTTGTAATTTAAACGTTTAAACACTTTGTAATTGAGTTGCATACACCGAGTTATAGAATTAAAATGAGTTGAAATGGGAATATTAAGTTACGTATGCATATCCTTGTAATTTAGGCACGCAAACACTTCCAAATTAGGCTGCAAACCCCCACATTCAGGAATCTTATGATTTGCAAAGGGATACTAACTTACAAACTCATGTCGTTCCAATTAAAGCAGGCAAACACTTTGTAATTGTATTACAAATCCCCTGTTTTTGAATTCTAATGATTTGAGAACGGTTGAAGAGCTCAACTTAGCATATGATTGCAATTTAAGGTCGTAAACTCTTTGTAATTGTGTTGCACCCCGAGCTTTAAAAGCCCAAATATTTAAATAGGGTTAAGGACTCACTTAACCATATGATGGTAATTGATGCACATAAACACTTTGTAATTGTATTGCAAACCCCAGATGTTCGAAATCCAAGGACTTGAAGATGGGTTGCCAACACACTTTGCGATTTTAGTGTAGTTTAAACGCATATACACATTGTAATTGTACGAAAAAATGCAAGTTTTGGAAATCCAAGGATTCGTAATTGAGTTACGAGCTTACTTTGACGTCACATTGTAACTGAAGCAATTAAATACTTTTCAATTATGTTGAAAACACCATGTTTTAGAAGTCCAAAGATTTGAAAACGGGGTTATGAACTCACTTAAGCATATCCTTGTAATTTAAACGTTTAAACACTTTGTAATTGAGTTGCATACACCGAGTTATAGAATTAAAATGAGTTGAAATGGGGATATTAAGTTACGTATGCATATCCTTGTAATTAAAGCACGCAAACACTTCCAAATTAGGCTGCAAACCCCCACATTCAGGAATCTTATGATTTGCAAAGGGATACTAACTTACAAACTCATGTCGTTCCAATTAAAGCAGGCAAACACTTTGTAATTGTATTACAAATCCCCTGTTTTTGAATTCTAATGATTTGAGAACGGTTGAAGAGCTCAACTTAGCATATGATTGCAATTTAAGGTCGTAAACTCTTTGTAATTGTGTTGCACCCCGAGCTTTAAAAGCCCAAATATTTAAATAGGGTTAAGGACTCACTTAACCATATGATGGTAATTGATGCACATAAACACTTTGTAATTGTATTGCAAACCCCAGATGTTCGAAATCCAAGGACTTGAAGATGGGTTGCCAACACACTTTGCGATTTTAGTGTAGTTTAAACGCATATACACATTGTAATTGTACGAAAAAATGCAAGTTTTGGAAATCCAAGGATTCGTAATTGAGTTACGAGCTTACTTTGACGTCACATTGTAACTGAAGCAATTAAATACTTTTCAATTATGTTGAAAACACCATGTTTTAGAAGTCCAAAGATTTGAAAACGGGGTTATGAACTCACTTAAGCATATCCTTGTAATTTAAACGTTTAAACACTTTGTAATTGAGTTGCATACACCGAGTTATAGAATTAAAATGAGTTGAAATGGGGATATTAAGTTACGTATGCATATCCTTGTAATTTAGAGCACGCAAACACTTCAAATTAGGCTGCAAACCCCCACATTCAGGAATCTTATGATTTGCAAAGGGATACTAACTTACAAACTCATGTCGTTCCAATTAAAGCAGGCAAACACTTTGTAATTGTATTACAAATCCCCTGTTTTTGAATTCTAATGATTTGAGAACGGTTGAAGAGCTCAACTTAGCATATGATTGCAATTTAAGGTCGTAAACTCTTTGTAATTGTGTTGCACCCCGAGCTTTAAAAGCCCAAATATTTAAATAGGGTTAAGGACTCACTTAACCATATGATGGTAATTGATGCCCATAAACACTTTGTAATTGTATTGCAAACCCCAGATGTTCGAAATCCAAGGACTTGAAGATGGGTTGCCAACACACTTTGCGATTTTAGTGTAGTTTAAACGCATATACACATTGTAATTGTACGAAAAAATGCAAGTTTTGGAAATCCAAGGATTCGTAATTGAGTTACGAGCTTACTTTGACGTCACATTGTAACTGAAGCAATTAAATACTTTTCAATTATGTTGAAAACACCATGTTTTAGAAGTCCAAAGATTTGAAAACGGGGTTTGAACTCACTTAAGCATATCCTTGTAATTTAAACGTTTAAACACTTTGTAATTGAGTTGCATACACCGAGTTATAGAATTAAAATGAGTTGAAATGGGGATATTAAGTTACGTATGCATATCCTTGTAATTTAGGCACGCAAACACTTCCAAATTAGGCTGCAAACCCCCACATTCAGGAATCTTATGATTTGCAAAGGGATACTAACTTACAAACTCATGTCGTTCCAATTAAAGCAGGCAAACACTTTGTAATTGTATTACAAATCCCCTGTTTTTGAATTCTAATGATTTGAGAACGGTTGAAGAGCTCAACTTAGCATATGATTGCAATTTAAGGTCGTAAACTCTTTGTAATTGTGTTGCACCCCGAGCTTTAAAAGCCCAAATATTTAAATAGGGTTAAGGACTCACTTAACCATATGATGGTAATTGATGCACATAAACACTTTGTAATTGTATTGCAAACCCCAGATGTTCGAAATCCAAGGACTTGAAGATGGGTTGCCAACACACTTTGCGATTTTAGTGTAGTTTAAACGCACATACACATTGTAATTGTACGAAAAAATGCAAGTTTTGGAAATCCAAGGATTCGTAATTGAGTTACGAGCTTACTTTGACGTCACATTGTAACTGAAGCAATTAAATACTTTTCAATTATGTTGAAAACACCATGTTTTAGAAGTCCAAAGATTTGAAAACGGGGTTATGAACTCACTTAAGCATATCCTTGTAATTTAAACGTTTAAACACTTTGTAATTGAGTTGCATACACCGAGTTATAGAATTAAAATGAGTTGAAATGGGGATATTAAGTTACGTATGCATATCCTTGTAATTTAAGCACGCAAACACTTCCAAATTAGGCTGCAAACCCCCACATTCAGGAATCTTATGATTTGCAAAGGGATACTAACTTACAAACTCATGTCGTTCCAATTAAAGCAGGCAAACACTTTGTAATTGTATTACAAATCCCCTGTTTTTGAATTCTAATGATTTTAGAACGGTTGAAGAGCTCAACTTAGCATATGATTGCAATTTAAGGTCGTAAACTCTTTGTAATTGTGTTGCACCCCGAGCTTTAAAAGCCCAAATATTTAAATAGGGTTAAGGACTCACTTAACCATATGATGGTAACTGATGCACATAAACACTTTGTAATTGTATTGCAAACCCCAGATGTTCGAAATCCAAGGACTTGAAGATGGGTTGCCAACACACTTTGCGATTTTAGTGTAGTTTAAACGCATATACACATTGTAATTGTACGAAAAAATGCAAGTTTTGGAAATCCAAGGATTCGTAACTGAGTTATGAGCTTACTTTGACGTCACATTGTAACTGAAGCAATTAAATACTTTTCAATTATGTTGAAAACACCATGTTTTAGAAGTCCAAAGATTTGAAAACGGGGTTATGAACTCACTTAAGCATCCTTGTAATTTAAAACGTTTAAACACTTTGTAATTGAGTTGCATACACCCGAGTTATAGAATTAAAATGAGTTGAAATGGGGATATTAAGTTACGTATGCATATCCTTGTAATTTAAGCACGCAAACACTTCCAAATTAGGCTGCAAACCCCCACATTCAGGAATCTTATGATTTGCAAAGGGATACTAACTTACAAACTCATGTCGTTCCAATTAAAGCAGGCAAACACTTTGTAATTGTATTACAAATCCCCTGTTTTTGAATTCTAATGATTTGAGAACGGTTGAAGAGCTCAACTTAGCATATGATTGCAATTTAAGGTCGTAAACTCTTTGTAATTGTGTTGCACCCCGAGCTTTAAAAGCCCAAATATTTAAATAGGGTTAAGGACTCACTTAACCATATGATGGTAACTGATGCACATAAACACTTTGTAATTGTATTGCAAACCCCAGATGTTCGAAATCCAAGGACTTGAAGATGGGTTGCCAACACACTTTGCGATTTTAGTGTAGTTTAAACGCATATACACATTGTAATTGTACGAAAAAATGCAAGTTTTGGAAATCCAAGGATTCGTAATTGAGTTACGAGCTTACTTTGACGTCACATTGTAACTGAAGCAATTAAATACTTTTCAATTATGTTGAAAACACCATGTTTTAGAAGTCCAAAGATTTGAAAACGGGGTTATGAACTCACTTAAGCATATCCTTGTAATTTAAACGTTTAAACACTTTGTAATTGAGTTGCATACACCGAGTTATAGAATTAAAATGAGTTGAAATGGGAATATTAAGTTACGTATGCATATCCTTGTAATTTAAGCACGCAAACACTTCCAAATTAGGCTGCAAACCCCCACATTCAGGAATCTTATGATTTGCAAAGGGATACTAACTTACAAACTCATGTCGTTCCAATTAAAGCAGGCAAACACTTTGTAATTGTATTACAAATCCCCTGTTTTTGAATTCTAATGATTTGAGAACGGTTGAAGAGCTCAACTTAGCATATGATTGCAATTTAAGGTCGTAAACTCTTTGTAATTGTGTTGCACCCCGAGCTTTAAAAGCCCAAATATTTAAATAGGGTTAAGGACTCACTTAACCATATGATGGTAATTGATGCACATAAACACTTTGTAATGTATTGCAAACCCCAGATGTTCGAAATCCAAGGACTTGAAGATGGGTTGCCAACACACTTTGCGATTTTAGTGTAGTTTAAACGCATATACACATTGTAATTGTACGAAAAAAATGCAAGTTTTGGAATCCAAGGATTCGTAATTGAGTTACGAGCTTACTTTGACGTCACATTGTAACTGAAGCAATTAAATACTTTTCAATTATGTTGAAAACACCATGTTTTAGAAGTCCAAAGATTTGAAAACGGGGTTATGAACTCACTTAAGCATATCCTTGTAATTTAAACGTTTAAACACTTTGTAATTGAGTTGCATACACCGAGTTATAGAATTAAAATGAGTTGAAATGGGGATATTAAGTTACGTATGCATATCCTTGTAATTTAGGCACGCAAACACTTCCAAATTAGGCTGCAAACCCCCACATTCAGGAATCTTATGATTTGCAAAGGGATACTAACTTACAAACTCATGTCGTTCCAATTAAAGCAGGCAAACACTTTGTAATTGTATTACAAATCCCGTTTTTGAATTATAATGATTTGAGAACGGTTGAAGAGCTCAACTTAGCATATGATTGCAATTTAAGGTCGTAAACTCTTTGTAATTGTGTTGCACCCCGAGCTTTAAAAGCCCAAATATTTAAATAGGGTTAAGGACTCACTTAACCATATGATGGTAATTGATGCACATAAACACTTTGTAATTGTATTGCAAACCCCAGATGTTCGAAATCCAAGGACTTGAAGATGGGTTGCCAACACACTTTGCGATTTTAGTGTAGTTTAAACGCATATACACATTGTAATTGTACGAAAAAATGCAAGTTTTGGAAATCCAAGGATTCGTAATTGAGTTACGAGCTTACTTTGACGTCACATTGTAACTGAAGCAATTAAATACTTTTCAATTATGTTGAAAACACCATGTTTTAGAAGTCCAAAGATTTGAAAACGGGGTTATGAACTCACTTAAGCATATCCTTGTAATTTAAACGTTTAAACACTTTGTAATTGAGTTGCATACACCGAGTTATAGAATTAAAATGAGTTGAAATGGGGATATTAAGTTACGTATGCATATCCTTGTAATTAAAGCACGCAAACACTTCCAAATTAGGCTGCAAACCCCCACATTCAGGAATCTTATGATTTGCAAAGGGATACTAACTTACAAACTCATGTCGTTCCAATTAAAGCAGGCAAACACTTTGTAATTGTATTACAAATCCCCTGTTTTTGAATTCTAATGATTTGAGAACGGTTGAAGAGCTCAACTTAGCATATGATTGCAATTTAAGGTCGTAAACTCTTTGTAATTGTGTTGCACCCCCGAGCTTTAAAAGCCCAAATATTTAAATAGGGTTAAGGACTCACTTAACCATATGATGGTAATTGATGCACATAAACACTTTGTAATTGTATTGCAAACCCCAGATGTTCGAAATCCAAGGACTTGAAGATGGGTTGCCAACACACTTTGCGATTTTAGTGTAGTTTAAACGCATATACACATTGTAATTGTACGAAAAAATGCAAGTTTTGGAAATCCCAGGATTCGTATTGAGTTACGAGCTTACTTTGACGTCACATTGTAACTGAAGCAATTAAATACTTTTCAATTATGTTGAAAACACCATGTTTTAGAAGTCCAAAGATTTGAAAACGGGGTTATGAACTCACTTAAGCATATCCTTGTAATTTAACGTTTAAACACTTTGTAATTGAGTTGCGTACACCGAGTTATAGAATTAAAATGAGTTGAAATGGGGATATTAAGTTACGTATGCATATCCTTGTAATTAAAGCACGCAAACACTTCCAAATTAGGCTGCAACCCCCACATTCAGGAATCTTATGATTTGCAAAGGGATACTAACTTACAAACTCATGTCGTTCCAATTAAAGCAGGCAAACACTTTGTAATTGTATTACAAATCCCCTGTTTTTGAGTTCTAATGATTTGAGAACGGTTGAAGAGCTCAACTTAGCATATGATTGCAATTTAAGGGTCGTAAACTCTTTGTAATTGTGTTGCACCCCGAGCTTTAAAAGCCCAAATATTTAAATAGGGTTAAGGACTCACTTAACCATATGATGGTAATTGATGCACATAAACACTTTGTAATTGTATTGCAAACCCCAGATGTTCGAAATCCAAGGACTTGAAGATGGGTTGCCAACACACTTTGCGATTTTAGTGTAGTTTAAACGCATATACACATTGTAATTGTACGAAAAAATGCAAGTTTTGGAAATCCAAGGATTCGTAATTGAGTTACTGTTGTGGGTCAATTTTTATGGTCTGAGATTCGGGATAGCCGAGGATAATCTGGAATATGAGATTCTTAAGTATTCTCAAATATCCTTAAGTATCCACAAATATCCTCAAATATCCTGAATACTAACGTCACTAATGATCTTTTCCCTGTATAGCTTGACTTAGTATTGCAGGTAACTTATTATGGACGTGTTTTACCCTAAAAGTCGGGATAAAGTCAAAGAAAACGTGGTAAACATGCTAAATAACGGCTACAAGTGGAGAACAAGTCACCAACGGTCATATTGACTGGATTTGACCTAAATATTCGGGGGTTTAGTTGACAGAAGCGCTTCCACACGTTTGATGGACGTGGTGGCTGCCACAATTGAAGACATGGTCATGATTCCGAGATTCTCGCCGGAATATTCGGGAATATTGTTAATTGTATTTTACTATAAATTGAGGCATCTGATCGATTAGGAGGACACTTTTTCGACACACCAGGACACTTTTGACTTCTTTCACATATATTCGCAGCATTACATCAATCTACACACACTAGAAGCTCTGTAACACTTAGTATCGATCGTTTGCGCTCTTTCTTTGTATTATTTACTTTGTTTATATAATAAGAACAAGGCAGAGTGACGATTGTCACCTCCCGAGGTTTTTATGCCGGCAATCCTAAGGAATTAAGGGCTTTTCCTCGTATAAATCTCGTGTGTAAGCTGTTTATTTCATTTTATATTCTGAAATATCCCTAGGGATCCTCAGGGATATTTAGGGATATATTGAAACATATATTTTTGATATTCAATATATTTACTTGTTAAACACAATACCCCACAAAACTAATTCGGTTTTGCTAAAAGTTACACCTGTTAATTTTTACCCGAAACAATTTGGCGCCCACCGTGAGGCAAACTTGTGTTTTTTCATAATTAAAACCTTGTTTAGAGGCGTTTTTTCGAGAAATACAGTGAAAAATGGCTTCACAACGAGATCAACCTCTTCATTACCTATTGTTTCTCTTGCTTCTACTACTACGTGTCTTCGCAGATTCCTGTTTTCTCCAAGAAGCCCGATAATTCCGGGAAGAAAACAACATTTGTAGCCGAAAGTGTTCCATCGACAAGAATTACCACTTCTGCTCCTATACTTGTTTCTAACAATGATATTTGAGTATGTTTCAACAGGTTCAGCAACAAATGATGGATCAACAGAAAATGAATCAACGGCTTCTTAGAGAAATGGAAACTTTGAGGGCTGAAAAGAATAAGCAGAAAGAGACTTCCACTCCATTGGTTCCAAGAATCCTGGATTTCGGGATATCAGGGATGTCTGGGAATCACTCAGGAGACTTTATTCCCATGCAGACTGGTCTCGGAGATCCCTCGGGATCCCAAGGGTTAAGGATATCTCGGGATAATACAAATATCCTGGGAACTTCTCATTTAACTCCCATTACCAGCAATACTTTTAACTATTCTCCCATTGATACTACTAACTTGATACTGTGCAGGAATCTGGTCTAACTCCACAAGTGGCTAAGGAAATCCAGAAACTTAGAGATATGATCTCTAGTGTTCCCGGAGTGGTCAAGCCTATTCCGGAGGTTCCTGCCACAACCCACAGGATCTCTAAACTTGCTCCACAATATGTGATGCTGAGATCCCAAAGAGATTCCAAACTCCAACCATGAAACAGTGGTGTCCTTTGAAGACAAGATCACGAGAATATCCTGGATCCTCACCACGATGGGTTAGTCATTACATTATATGTTGCTAACCACTATGTACGCAGGATACTAATAGATGGAGGAAACTCAGTCAACATCATCCAATTGGAAACAATCAAAAGGACGAATATCCCTGAATCAGAGATAACTGCCAAATCTTTGGCCCTGGTCGGATTCAGTAGTGAAGCTAAAGCCACTATTGGAGAAATCAAACTACTACCGGTATACATCGAGGGGGTAAACTCTATGCAACGCTTTTGTATTATAGATTCTCTATCCTGTTATAATATTATACTAGGTAGACCTTGGATACATGACATGAAAGCAGTCCCTTCGACCTACCATCAATGTGTCAAGCTGCCGACTCCTTGGGGAGTAGTGAAGATCAATAGTGACCAGCAGGAAGCCAAGGAGTGCTACTCGTCTTAAATGAAAGGAACAACTAAACCTTCACCCGCATAGCAATCAAAGTGCGACCTTGGGGATACTCAGGAATATAGGGAAAAGAAGTAAAGAAGTAGTACCCTTAAATCCCGAAAATCCTGAGGTCAAAGTCCTTGTAGGAACCAATATCCCTGAGGATGTAGAAAAAGAACTGATTTCTTTTTCTGAAATCAAGGGTTGCCACATTCGCATGGAAACATGAGGATATGACAGGAATATCCTCAGATGTGATTACACACAAATTAGGAATAGATAGGAATATAAAGCCTGTCACCAGAAGAGAAGGAAGTTTGCACCCGAAAGAAATCTAATCATTCAAGAGGAAGTAGAGAAACTCCTCAAAGCAAAAATGATTAGAGAGGTGAAATTTCCAAAGTGGCTAGCCAACGTAGTCGTGGTTCAAAAGAAGAATGGAAATGGATGGAGTTTGTGTAGATTACACAGACCTCAACAAAGCTTGTCCTAAAGACCCTTTCCATTACCACATATAGATTCCATGGTGGATGCAACAGCAGGACATGAAATACTAACTTTCATGGACGCATCAGCGGGCTTTCAGCAATCATCAATTCAAATGGAACCTTCGGACCAAGAAGACACAGCCTTCATGACACCAACAGGAATATATTGCTATACAGCAATGCCATTCGGCTTGAAGAATGCTGGAGCCACATACCAGAGACTCGTCAACATGATGTTCAAAGAGAAACTGGGGGACACTATGGAAGTATATATTGATGACATGGTGGTCAAATCGAAGATAACTGAGAATCACCTTAAGGATCTTCAGGAATCCTTCGATATCCTGGACCACTACAATATGAAACTTAACCCATCTAAGTGTCATTTTGGGGTAAGATCAGGAAAGTTCTTGGGATATATGGTCACTAAAAGAGGGATAGAGGCTAGCCCGGAACAAATTCAAGCAATCTTGAACCTCAAATCCCCAAAGAGCGTAAAAGAAGTGCAAAGGTTAACGGGAAGAATAGCAGCCCTCAATAGATTCATCTCAAGGTCTTCTGAAAATTTAAAGGATTCTACGATCCTTAAAAAAATAAGAAGTTCCAGTGGGATGAAGAGCATGAGAAGGCGCTTCAGGATCTGAAGGAATATTTGTCCTCACCACCATTGCTCATGAGACCAGAAAATGTGAACCTCTATCACTATATTTAGCAGTATCCCGAACGACTGTAAGTGCAGTGTTAGTTAAGGATCATCAGGGATCGCAACACCCTGTGTACTGTGTAAGTAAAAAGTTTAGTAGATGCTGAGACTAGATATTTCATTTAGAAAAGCTAATTTTAGCTTTGGTTATGGCATCAACTAAGCGAGACATTACTTTGAAACGCATAGAATACACATTAAAACAAATTATCCTGTCAAATCCGTACTGAGAAAACCTGAGCTGTCAGGAAGGATGGCAAAATGGTCAGTTAAACTCAGCACATATGATTTGATCTATGAACCAAGGACAGCAATTAAGTCACAAGCTTTAACAGACTTTGTGGCTGATTTTAGTAGTGATCTACAACCAGAAGTGGATCTAGAAGTAAGAATCTTAGACGAAGATACTGGTGAGTGGACCTTGTTCACAGATGGATCTTCGAATGTAAGAGGAACAGGATTAGGCATTATACTAAAATCGCCACAGGGGGACATAATAATACCCCAATCGATCAGTTGCGAATTTCAAGCAACTAACAATGAAGCAGAATACGAAGCCCTAATAGCAGGACTCCAATTAGCTAGGGATATGAACATCAGAAATTTACATGTTTTTGTCGATTCCCTACTAATAGCCAATCAATTTAACGTTCTTACATGACTAAAGGAGATAAATTAGCAAAATATTTAGAAATAGTTAAGGATATATCAGGATATTTTTACAATTTTGATATCACTCAAATACCAAGGGATGAGAATGCCGAAGCGGATGCATTGGCGAACTTAGCATCATCCCTAAGAATTCCTGAGGATATTAATATCCCTATCCTACATATTCTAAGACCAGCTATAGATATGCAAGATATAGATCAGGATAGTGAACCCGAGAACACCGAAGTTCTTCACTCAGAAGCACATGAAATATCCTGGACTATCCCTATTAAGAACTATCTTCAAACAGGGAAAAATACCTGATGAGGAAACAAATCCTAGAGCTTTAAAGCAAAAGTATCTAGATACACAATCATACGAGATACTTTATATAGGAAATCAATATCAGGCCCATACTTAAGGTGTTTGGAGAAACCCGAAAGTTTGGAAGTAATGAAAGATATCCATGAAGGAGACTTGTGGAAATCACACTGGGGGTAGAGCATTATTCTCAAAGATCCTGAGAACAGGATACTTTTGGCCAACTATGAGAAGAGACGCAATGTCTTATTCCAAAAAATGTGATGCTTGTCAAAGACATAGCAATATACTTCATCAACCAGCTGAACCTCTACATCCAATAGTCTCATCATGGCCATTTCATGAAATGGGGAATGGATATAGTAGGAAAGCTACCCCAAGGCACCTGGAGGAAAGGTGTTTAATGCTTGCTATGACAGATTATTTCTCAAAATGGATTGAGGCAGAAGCCTTCGTACAAGTTAGAGAAAAGAAGTAGTTTCGTTCATAAAGAGGAATATCCTGACTAGATTTGGAATACCCGCAGAAATCACTTGTGACAATGGGTCCCAATTTATTGGCAAAAGGACCACAAACTTTTGTGAAAGCTGGGGCATAAAGATGATCACCTCTACGCCTGTTCATCCTCAAGCTAATGGTCAAGCGGAATCAAGCAATAAGATATAATTAACAATCTTAAGAAAAAGTTGGGATCTAAGAAGGAAAGTGGGCTGAAGAACTTCCATTTGTCCTATGGGCTGATAGAACTATACCACAAGAATGCAACTGGTCAAACGCCATTCTCCTTAGTGTATGGTTCTGAAGCTGTTCTCCCAACTGAAATGGTTGTTCCTACTGCAAGATCAAACTTACAAGATCTAGAATTCAACAAGGAAATACTATCCGAGGATCTAGATACCATTGATGAACTTAGGATATCGCAAGGATAAGGATGGCAACATATCAAAAAAAAGATAGCCAAATCATATAACAAGAATATTAGGATACGAAGATTTCAAGTTGGTGACTTGGTTCTAAGAAAGGCATTTCAGAATACTACCAACCCAGCTGATGGAACTTGCTTCGAAATGGCAAGGACCCCTATAAGATAGATTCCGAAACTGGAAAAGGGGCATACAAGTTAACCAACATGGAAGGAGAACCTTTTCCAAGATCTTGGAATGCCATTCATTTTAAGTTATACTTTATTTAAAACTTATTAAAGTTATACCTGCATTCGTATTCTGAATATTTATAATTATTCTTATATATGCCTATATATCTTGTATATTCCTAATTACCATGCTACTATCAAGCATACGAGGGGCATCAGGATTCCTGGTTCCCAGCAATGCAAAAATCTTATTGTTTTGTAAGGTAGAGCGGAGAGATGAGACTTTGTTTACCCCAGTTCTGACCTGAATCAGAACTGATCAAGACCCCCGCACTGACTTTATGTCCAGCTGCAAAGTTTTGACCTGAAATCAAACTGTAAAGACCCCTGCAGCAATGCAAAAATCTTATGTTTTGTAGGTATAGCAGGAGAAGAGATGAGACTTTATGTCTTAACCCAAGGTCTGACCTGAAATCAGAACTTGATGAAGACCTCGCACTGACTTTATGTCCAGCTGCAAAGTTTTGACCTGAAATCAAAACTCAACAGAATATCATGAAGACTTAGGGCTCATGCCCTCGCCAGTTGCGCACGTTTATCCTATTATAGTTTGAGATGATGGGACCAGTACACGCATGAGTGGCTGACAATTTCATTATCAAGGGCTATAACTAAGGATCCTCCGAAATATCCCGGTATAGTTGGAGATTTTGGGACCAGTACACGCATGAGTGGCTGACAATTTCATTTTCAAAGACTATTACCAGGGATCCTCCGAATTCCGGCCTAGTCGCCAGTATCCCGGCCTTAGTCGCCAGTATTCCGGCCTTAGTCGCCAGTGGCCTTGTCTCCAGTATATCGGCCTTAGTCGCCAGTGGCCTTAGTCGCCAGTATCTCGGCCTTGTCGCCAGTATTCCGGCCTTGTCGCCAGTATTCCGGCCTTAGTCGCCAGCATTTCGGCCTTAGTCGCCAGTATTTCGGCCTTAGTCGCCAGCATTTCGGCCTAGTCGCCAGTATTTCGGCCTTAGTCGCCAGTTTAATCGGCCTTGTCGCCTGTATCTTGGGCTTGTCCAAGTTTTCTTGTTTTTCTATTTATGCAGGATTGAATTTCAAGGATACTTGGGAATACCACGAGATACTTGGGGATATTCAGGTATGAAATCTTTTTGATGTTTTGACAGGAACAAAGAAGATTTCAAATTAATCTACTATCTCCAGAAATTGGTACCTGTTTCTTAACTCTTTTAATTTACCATATGCTTTTCATTTCTGATTATTTCTATTTGGAGATATGTTTCTCATGCCTGATAATATACATTGTACTTATTTCTATTTGGAATATTTATATGTCAACGAACATTTAAAATTAGGGGCATGTTAGATTAAATTACCAAGTACTTCATGTACTAAGGAACTTTAAAAAACCAAATAATGACACGATGTTAATACATTTAGGCAAAAACCTGAATTGTCCTCATTAAACCATATAATTAAGACTATATTCCATTAGCCGCATTTTGTTTTATTATTCCTCAAATATTCTAAGTTACCTAATAAAACTTATAAAGAACTATTCTTAACTTAAATGTTTGACGTATGAAGATTTTACATATAAACTCAAATCAAACAGAAAATAGTATTTATTATTTCAGAATACTTCAGATTATTTAAGGATAACTGAAAATAAACAACTATGAACACTTATAACATTAACCGAAAAACTAGCTGTTATATTATCAAAAGCAGTTAAAAATAACACGTTAGGCTTTGTCATGAAACTTATAATAATTTCTCCACCTAACACATTAATAATGTTTAGCTAAAGATAAATATCGTAATATATTGATATTTTCAGATTGCTTTTTTTAGCATATTTGGTATGTTTTCCTAAACTATATGTCTATTTTAAGAATATAGTCTCTTTATTCAAAGATATTTTAATATGTAAAACCATTAGAAGATTTGAGCATAAGTTACCAGCTAATAGACCTGATTTTGATAGTAATTAGACTTATTTATAATACTTAAATTATCAAAGTATTATATGGCCTTGCACCATCACTAAATATTTCAAACTTTGCGTTAAAATATTCGCAATTTGTTCTAAATAATAGGTTTAGAGCTAAAGATACTCTAAAGAATACTATATGGAAAAGAATACTTGTAAATCCCAAATCTCAAAGAATATCAAGACAAATCCTCACAAATGTTTAAGTCTGAAAAATTTTAAAGCTGTATATATCTAAAAACAACTTACAAAATTTTTGGGGCAATTGTTGTGGGTCAATTTTTATGGTCTGAGATTCGGGATAGACCGAGGAATCTGGAATATGAGATTCTTAAGTATTCTCAAATATCCTTAAGTATCCACAAATATCCTCAAATATCCTGATACTAACGTCCTAATGATCTTTTCCTGTATAGCTTGACTTAGTATTGCAGGTAACTTATTATGGACGTGTTTTACCCTAAAAGTCGGGATAAAGTCAAAGAAAACGTGGTAAACATGCTAAATAACGGCTACAAGTGGAGAACAAGTCACCAACGGTCATATTGACTGGATTTGACCTAAATATTCGGGGTTTAGAGTTGACAGAGAAGCGCTTCCCACACGTTTGATGGACGTGGTGGCTGCCACAATTGAAGACTGGTCATGATTCGAGATTCTCGCCGGAATATTCGG